>CAHIKZ030000715.1:657500-697500 GCA_903632075.3 Acanthosepion pharaonis | reverse complement strand
CACCTGTTCCACCCTGACTCGAGGTGGTAGTACCTGTTAGGGTCCAATCTATGGGTAAATAGTTAACACGTAAACAAAAATTAAAACACTATGAAAATATAAAAATACATTTTTATAGCAAAAATAACAGCAATACATTTTTATGTTAAAAAATTACAAGCAATATCTATTTACAATAAAATTACCAAACAATACCTATTTATAGCAAAATTACCAAAGTAATTACAATTGTGTTCAAAATGTATTTAGTTGAAGCTATAATTTGTGTTCAAAATATTTAGATTTTGACATTAAATAACCCTTAGGGGTGTTGATATGCCGCTAAACAAAATCAACTAACCAACAATACCTATTTATAGTATATATTCAGTTGAAGCGATAAAATTATGTTCAAAATATTTAGATTTCAGCATTAAATAACCCATAGAGGTGTTGATATGCCGCTAAACGAAATCAACCAACCAACAATACCTATTTATAGTATATATTTAGTTGAAGTGATAAAATTATGTTCAAAATATTTAGATTTCAGCATTAAATAACCCATAGAGGTGTTGATATGCCGCTAAACAAAATCAACCAACCAACAATACCTATTTATAGTATATATTTAGTTGAAGTGATATAATTGTGTTTAAAATATTTAGATTTTGACATTAAATAACCCGTAGAGGTGTTGATATGGCGCTAAACAAAATCAATCAACCAAGCAATATTCTTATATTTTTCCGTTTAAATTTCTTAAGGCAACCATTGCAGCATCCTACGTCAAACCAATACCGAAACAAAATTCTTCGCTTCCAATGGAAAAATGAGATTTCTATGCGTGTGATGCACTGTGACTTTGCCTGTAGTAAAGAACGCCACGATGAAGGATCTTATGACCAGCTACGTACAGTCCATACTTATTCGAGATGAATAAAAATTATTCCAACGTATATATGCGTGCGTTTGTAATTTGACATGTGAAATAAATTTGATAAATTTCTTTGAATTGCAATGACCAGCTGAAGCACTCGACTTCGCTACGTATGAGGTCACGAATTGGATCACCACTGGTTATAATGACAGTGAAACGATTCTTTAGTCCTGTTATGTTGAGCCGATAAGTGTTGTTTCCGCCATAGTGAGATAATACAAAACCAATGGGTAAAGTCCGTAAAATAATATTTACACCAACCTCCATACTGGAACGTGGTGTAATACAAGGTCGGGTTTAATGTGGGGCACCTGAGCTCGTACACCCGAGCCAAGGACCAAAATTGCACAGCCGTCTATTCCATTTGTTGCATTGGTATCAGTATGATTACCAGTCCCCATCTCAAGGGTAATGAGGTGAGTACAGCCTCGGGAAGCTGTTCCCCGGGCCGGACACTTCTCAGTATTTTTCCCTAGCTGCGTCTTTGTCCCCAGTTGCACTCTGCCCGAAGACAGAGACGCAACTGATAGATGATTACATTAGTCCGAGAAGTTTTATTGACTCCGATCTTTCCACTGAGACGTGATGGGCTATAAGGTGGGATTTAATGTGGGGCAGCCGAGCGCGTACTGCCGAGCCAGGGCCCCAAATTGCCCAGCCTCCGCAACTGTTAGTTGCGCTCGCATCGGTATAACTACCTATCCCACTCTCTAGCGCAATCAGGTGAGTGCATCCCCTAGCAGCTGTTCCCCGGGACCGGACAACCTCCCGGTATTTTTCTCCAGCTGCGCCTCTGTCCGCGGACAGAGACACAACTGAGTTGCATTCTGCCCGAAGAGAGAAACGGAACAGAGAGAAGTCGTAGAAGTTTCGTAAAATAAAAAATAAGAAAGTGGTTGTAAATCAAAATGGCATCTTTCTACCGTGTATTTTCGATAATTGTTTAGTAATAGTCAAAATCAAACGCACAGTTACAAAATACGATGATTTTTTTTTATTGTTATAGTTATACTATTGTACTGCATAACTTCTTAAATCAAGGTAAAAAAAAATGTATAACTAAAAGAAGTGACACTATTTACATTATTCGGACTATTGTCCTCATCTTTGTCGTCATGTTTATTACAACGTTTCGACCCTTCAGTATCTGTCTATATTTCTGAGATGAGGTATCATGTACACTATTTATATTATTCGGACTATTGTCCTCATCTTTGTCGCCATGTTTATTACAACGTTTCGGCCCTTCAGTATCTGTCTATATTTGTGAGATGATGTATTATGTATACTATTTACATTATTCGGACTATTGTCCTCATCTTTGTCGCCATATTTATTACAACGTTTCGGCCCTTTAGAATCTGTCTATATTTCTGAGATGAGGTATTATGTACACTATTTACATTATTCGGACTATTGTCCTCATCTTTGTCGCCATAATCATTACAACGTTTCGGCCCTTTAGTATCTGTCTATATTTGTGAGATGAGGTATCATGTACACTATTTACATTATTCGGACTATTGTCCTCATCTTTGTCGCCATATTTATTACAACGTTTCGGACCTTCAGTATCTGTCTATATTTCTGAGATGAGGTATCATATACACTATTTACATTATGCGGACTATTGTCCTCATCTTTGTCGCCATATTTATTTTATTTTAGCCCTTCAGTATCTGTCTATATTTGTGAGATGAGGTATTATGTACACTATTTATATTATTCATACTATTGTCCTCATCTTTGTCGCCATATTTATTACAACATTTCGGCCTTTCAGTATCTGTCTATATTTCTGAGATGAGATATTATGTACACTATTTACATTATTCGGACTATTGTCCTCATCTTTGTCGCCATATTTATTACAACGTTTCAGCCCTTTAGAATCTGTCTATATTTCTGAGATGAGGTATTATGTACACTATTTACATTATTCGGACTATTGTCCTCATCTTTGTCGCCATATTTATTGCAACGTTTCGGCCCTTAAGTTCTGTCTATATTTCTGAGATCAGGTATTATGTACACTATTTAAATTAGTCGGACTATGATCCTCATCCGTATCGCCATATTTATTACAACGTTTCGGCCTTTGTACGCTCCGGCCTTCTTCAGGTGGCCTTTCAGTATCTGTCTATATTTCTGTGATGGGGTATTATGTACACTATTTTCATTATTCGGACTATTCGCCTTATCTTTTATTACAACGTTTCGCCCGTTGTACGCTCCGGCCTTCTTCAGGTGGTTGGAATGTCGAACTGAACCCTTTATTTGGCTCACTGGATTAGACTGTTCTAGTTCCAAGTGCCATGTATATCAGTTATTCCTCTCTGAAAGTTCTCCACTGCCTTAACTCACACTCTTTGGGTCCTGTCACTGGATCTAACTAATGTCTTTATCCACTGTGCCATGCGTCCTTGAGAGCATCTGTGTATGAATTTCTGGGTATAATAAACCTAATGTCTTCAGCAATCATCTTTTTCCAGTGCTCATACTGCAAGTTTTTGCTGTTATCATTACATGTTTTTACCAGAGCTCATATTGCAATTTTTGTTGTTATTATCGCTTTTCTCTGTCACTCCTTATTACTGGTTTCCATATTGTATTCATACATACTTAAAACAGGGGAAACGAAAACACCCCTTTTTTTATACCTCAGGTCTAAGAGGGATAACGTTTCTTAAAAAATTTCGTTGGGCCAACAACAATATTAATTTTGTTGAAAACAACGTGAGTTTTCCTCGTCAAAAATTAATCAATAAGCAGTACTTATGAAAATAAAATAAATGAAACCATCTCTTCTAAATAATTTCAATATATTTGATATTCTCGGGGGGGGAATCTGGTTGTGTGAAGAAAGATAAGAAGATGAAAGGAAAGGATAAACTGTGAACAATCTTTATTAAATGGAAATACAGTTCGGATGGTGAGTGGAGCCACTGGATGCGTAATGATAAGATGGGGGTCTCGGAGATCTGTACAGCTCCCCTTGATGTAATGGACGAACTCCCTACCCAGATTGCACTGTTCTTAGAACAGGGGAAGTGACAAAACCTCTTTTTTCATCCCTCCGATTTAAGAGGGATTATTTTGTTTAAAGTTTGGGCTGAACTCTTCTAGTTCCACATGCCATGGATAAAGGCGTTAGTTAGATCCATTGACAGAATCCAAAGAGTGTGAGTTCAATACCTGGCTAAGTTTCTGAGGGGAATTAATAGGAGATAACTGACCTCCATTAGATATGGCACGTGAAAGTAGAACACTCTACAGAAGTGAGCGAAATAAAGGGTTTAATTCGACATTCAACCACCTGAAGAAGGCCGGAGCGTACAACGGCCGAAACAGTGGCGGCAATAGTCCGAATAATGTAAATAGTGTACATAATACCTCATCTCAGAAATATAGACATTACAAACATACGAAACATTTCCAAACCAGCCACAAGAACTTTTCTCTTTAAAAATACTCTGATCAAGCTTTTTAAGAGGGATAATTTTGTTTAAAGATTTTCGTTAGGCCGTCTTCTAACACATTCAAATGTAGTATTTAATTATTCTAGGATTACACAAGAGAGGCCACAAAAAATCTAGAAGTGAGTAGTTTTTCACAATTTGCGTCCAAGCTGTGAATGACTTTCAAGAATCAGCACCCTAATATAGTCTTCCATCTTGTTTTCATTTTCCTATTCTTGGTAGCGACATTCAAAGTCTAGTACCTTCTTTTGGGAGCACTCGCCTTTACCTTCTGGTCACGCGCCCATGTTCTCCTTGAATTTATCAAGAATAAGGACTTTCAGGGAAATTCTGCAGCCCTTTTGCTGTAGTTCTTCACTAGGGTCTCAACAAGGTACACATAGTTTTCGGCCTTCTGATTCTCCAAGAAGCCCCGAACCAAAGCGACAAAGCTGTTCCGCGTTGATTTTTCTATTCTATCAGATCATCCCATAAGTTCTGTCCGAATTTTGAATAAAGAAAACAAGTGACCAAATGTTACATTTAATTATAGATTCAATCAACAATGTATTTCCCCTGATTATCTATGACTTCCTGCCATCTATTAACAAGCTTACTAATTCCATTACTGTAAAATTCTTTTGGCTTTGATTCGAAGAACTCACAAATGTCAGTTTTAAACTTTTCCTGTGTTACAAAAGCTGTTTCTTCCAAATGATTCTGTAAGCTACAAAACAAATGGTAGCCTGAAGGAGCAAGATCGCGAGAATAAGGTGGATGAGGAATTTTCTCCCAACCAAGTTCTTCGATCTTTTGTGATGTGATTCTTGCTGTGTGGGGTCGTGCATTGTACTGATGAAACATTACCTCTTTTCGATTCACTAGAGCAGGTCTTTTTTGCCTCAAAGCTTGGTTCAAACGCTCTAATTGTTGACAGTATATTTGAGCATTAATTGTTGCATTAGGTAGGTGGTAAGAATTCAAAGTGGATTATTCCTTGGCGATCCCACCAGATTGAAAGAAGAACCTTTTGCTCATGAAGTTCCCTTTTAGGATGTGGCTGGGGTCTTTCCCCTTTACCAAGCCACTGTCTACGACGCTTGACATTTTGATAAAAGATCCATTTTTCGTCACCAGTCAGAAGTCTATCCAAAAAAGCTGAAACAAGTTGGCGAGAATAGAGAGAAGAGCAGATGTCAACTCGGGATTTGAGGTTGTTTTCAGATAATTCATGAGGCACCCATTTTCCAAGTTTAGGAACTTTTCCAAGTTGTTGAAGATGACGATGAACAGTTGTATGGTTTGAACTGAGAACCACTGCCAATTCCTCAACTGATAAAGCAGGAATTTCTTCAAGGGCTGCTTCAAGAAGCTTTTCATCAAACTCAATTGGACGTCCGGTTCGATCTTCATTTTCAGGGGTGAAATCTCCACCTCTGAAATTTGCAAACCATCTTCTGCAAGTTCTTTCATTCACACATTCCTCTCCATAAACTGAGTGAATTTTTTTAGCCGCTTCGGCTGCTGGGTTTCCTTTCTTGAACTCATAAAGCATTATGTGCCTCAAATGATTCTTGGGTACTTCCATGTTAGCAGGATTTTAATCAAACAAAATTTAATTTTATTGTTCTATGATATAAAATTTGATCAGTTTAAATGCATCTAAACATAAAAATAATGTTCAGCTCCATTAGACATTATAAAATACTCTTTAAATTTTGTTCATTTTAACAAGAAGTTAGAATTCGGACGGAACTTATGGGATGACCTGATAGTTAGCTTCTTGGAGAACTCCTTGCGTTCTTTACGACGAAGACACCGGTTTTTACTTTTACCGCAAGAAGCTTAGGAAAGAACTCTTGAAGGTACTTGAAGGCTACAGGCTCTTTATCTAGAGCTGTGATAAATTGTTTCATAAAGCCCAATTTTGCGTGTAGTGGTGAAAACAATACTTTCCGGGGGTTCAACAGTGGCTCTCTTTTTTGACTTTGTTCCTCCTTACTCTGAAAGCGGCCCGCTGTGGCCAGTCCCGTCTGTGGTAGTGTGCTGCGGTGTCCCCGCTGTCTCAAGGGCAAAGATAACATGGAAACTTGGTAAAGCCACATTTGGAACCCATCAGGAAGGCCACCATATTGAAGTCTCCGATAACCTCCCAACCGTACCCTTCATATTTCAAGGCATTTAGCAAACACTGTTGTATCCTCTTTGAGCTGCACCGAGTGAGCCAGGTGAAGAGATGGATATGTTCCCGTTATAAATCATCACGGCTTTGAAGGTACTGAATGAGCTGTCGATGAAAAGGCGCCAATCGCTGGGGTTATAGGTGATTCAAATTGCTTCGAACAGATCGTGTCAGAGGCAAAAGCCATTTTAGCTGGTGGAAAAGCTTGAAAATCATTGGTGACGCTCTCTCTGACCTGCAATTTGCACAGTTCCATCTTATAGATTACACTGCTTGCGTCTCGATTCCTGTTGGGGCGCACCCACCTTCTGACTGATAATGGACTGATCCCTCTACGATATAGATCAGTGCTAGAGAGATGGAGACCAGAGAGAGATCTGGAGATCAGGTGACCATTACATTTCCGTCTCTCTACCGGAAGTTACCGTTGGACTTTAGACTCTTGCTGATTGTTATTACTAACCTGCGTTCGTTATTACTAATCACTCTGTTGTTAAATACCTCTTCAAATATACCAGTATTTTTCCCTACATCTGTGTTTGTCTTTATTTGAATACACACGCGGGAACACTCCCATCTCAACAATTCTAAAAGCTCGGAATTGGACCAAGATCTCGTTGAGGTCGTTTTGGTTGGGTGATTATAGGTTTTCTCTCTTCAGCTTCGCTTATTTAATCTGAATCAATAATTTCATTCTCTTCTGAATTACTATTTTCTTCTGAAGATGGCTGCTCTCTCTTTGGAAGAGTGGATGCGAGGAGCTCAAGCTAATGGATGACAGAAGGTCTGGATATATGATAACAGGCGAATTCTTGACAGCTCGATTTTTGGAAGGGGGCACCATGCAGAAGAAGTCAGTTGGTTCCCCTCCAAATTCGTGGGATTGTGAGTTTCATGGCTCTATTTCCTCCTTTCTATCATCCTGGAAAAAAGCAAAATAAAAATACGAGCATAAACATACAAATATATTTCACCCAGTGTTATCGAAAAATTAAAAAAAAAAAATTCATTTTTGATTTTTGAAATTTCTACCCGTTGTGAACTGGTTATGTATAATTCTAACTTTGAACTCTGTAGCAAATGTCACAAAAATACGGAATCTTGAATACTGAACATCAATATTCCGTATTTTTACAGCTCTTGCCAGTAATTCAGTATAGAAAAGATCCAAAATACTGTGGACACTAATGCGCCATTGTTGAAACATATTTAATACATATTTTTCAATAACACTATTATAAAAAAAATAAAAATAAAATGTATTTAAATTTCTTAAAAAAATCCAAAAATGTTACACTTAAAAATTCCACTATCCAAATAAGCAAAACTTCCCGTGTTGCCGTCTAGAGTTCTTTTAGTTTGCAGGTGAAATTAGGTGCCCAGGGTTTGACTTGATCCCACGACAGGCACGCTGAATTAATGCCTTGTGGGCTTTATATATTTCAGCGGATGCTGCCACAGAGAACTTTTTCGCTCTTGTCTTGATAAATTCCCCACAGCAATGGCAATTGTGAGTTCAAGTGCTGCACCGGGACGCGGGGTACTTAGATTCAATGGAAACAGGGTAAGCAATAACTGAGCAGTACTAAAAAAAATAACAATCTCTCTTAAGCTCAAGTAAAAACGATGGCAATTTGCCGGCCACTCCCACCGAGCGGACAGGAAAATCATCTCACTTTTCCCAGACAACAGAGATTGGGATAAAGGGTCGGACATTGGAGATCTGGAGACAGCCGAACAGCGTGAAAAGGGATTGCCAGTGGCGTTCAGACCAACCATAGGTTTGGCAGAAATATGATGATGAAAAAAAATAACAACCAGGCGAAATATCACTTGACATGGGCAGTGGAACAAAAAGATTCGAGACAAAAAAAGAACAATCGTAACTTGAAGTAAAACTATTAATAGAATAATAGTAATAATGAAGTGTTTATCGATCCATACTATTAGGATAAAAAGCAACAATCATATGATGAAGTAAAACACGTAACAGGATAACAGTAATAGCGAAGAGTGCATCCAGCCAGAGTGTTGGGATAAAAAGCAACAATCGTAAGATAAATTAAAACTAGTAATAGAATAATAATAATAATGAAGTGTTTATCGATCCATATTATTAGGATAAAAAGCAACAATCATATGATGAAGTAAAACACGTAACAAGATAACAGTAATAGCGAAGAGTTCATCCAGCCAGAGTGTTGGGATAAAAAGCAACAATCGTAAGATAAATTAAAACTAGTAATAGAATAATAATAATAATAATAATGAAGTGTTTATCGATCCATATTATTAGGATAAAAAGCAACAATCATATGATGAAGTAAAACACGTAACAGGATAACAGTAATAGCGAAGAGTTCATCCAGCCAGAGTGTTGGGATAAAAAGCAACAATCGTAAGATAAATTAAAACTAGTAATAGAATAATAGTAACAATGAAGTGTGTATAGAGCTAGAGTTTTATGATAAAAAAGCAATAATAATTACATAGAGCAATAGTAATAATACGAATAATAATGAAAATAATAAAAATGCTCTCTCTAAAGGAAATCTTTGTTGGTTTCCAGACAGTTTCTATTTCACTTTATATTTTTCAAGAAAATAAATTTCGCCTTTCTTTCTCAGTAAAATCGTACGTATCGATTAGATCAATTTCGTTAGGCTTGTGTAATAATCACCAGAGGTTGGACCCGATAATAGGTCGATTTTTTAAAATTGTATTTGTCCCTCAGAGGACAAAAGTGAAAACTGAATCTGAAAAGCCAACAAAGATCATAAACTAACGCCCAATTGAAATCGTTCTATGAGTTGATGAACGAGCAATAAAATTAAGTTTCCTTTTTCTTCTCTTTTATCTGATGGATGTCAAATTCATTCCGGATAATAACCTTTAATCTGATTAGGGTGTCGAGAGCAATACGGATTATCATACAAAAATATCACTTCAAATAAACAAACCATTGAAAAAGATAGATAGATATGAACCGACTGAGATAGATAGATAGATAGATGAATGGATAGATAGATAGATAGATAGATAGATAGATAATAGATAGATAATGAACAGACTGGGATAGATAGATAGATAGATAGATAGATAGATAGATAGATAGATAGATAGATAGATAGATAATGAACAGAATGGGATAGATAGATAGATAGATAGATAGATAGATAGATAGATAGATAGATAGATAGATAGATAGATAATGAACAGACTGGGATAGATAGATAGATAGATAGATAGATAGATAGATAGATAGATGAATAGATAGATAGATAGATTAGGTGTAGTCATGAATAAATTCAGTTTTTTTTTTGGTGGGTGGGGGGTTTCAAATTTATGCTTGAGAGAATTCATGAAATATTATTGTGAGTTGTCAAGGATAAATCTCCAAACCGATTCAAAAATCTTAGCTCCATTGAAGATAGATAGATAGATAGATAGATAGATAGATAGATAGATAGATAGATAGATAGATAATGAACAGACTGGGATAGATAGATAGATAGATAGATAGATAGATATAGATAGATAGATAGATAGATAGATAGATAGATAATGAACAGACTGGGATAGATAGATGGATAGATAGATAGATAGATAGATAGATAGATAGATAGATGAATAGATAGATAATGAACAGACTGGGATAGATAGATAGATAGATAGATAGATAGATAGATAGATAGATAGATAATGAACAGACTTAAATAGATTGCCAATCGTAGCTTCAATTATCCTCTGTCTAACCAATCAGCAAACCTTCGTATTCAAAATTTTTATTATCCTAAAATTATTTATCAAAAAATGTTCAAAGGACTAAAATACAAACCTAATACAAAAAATGCATTTTTATTTATATTAGGTGTAGTCATGAATAAGTTCCGTTTTTTGGCGGGTGGGGTTTTTCAAATTTATGCCTGAGAGAATTCATGAAATATTATTGTGAGTTGTCAATGATAAATCTCCACAACCGATTCCAAAAATCTTAGCTCCATTGAAGAATAAAATGCTGTGCGTGTGGTGAAATCGTCAGTGTATTATTCATTTCGAGGTTTTAAAATTCCATCCAACATTAAATGCCCATGTATACGTCCAGCAGCTGCAACGTGCCCATAAAAGTTTGGTCGAAAAGTATCCGGTTCTAATTAATAGTAAAAATCTTGTTCTCCTCTGTGACAACGCAAGACCTCATACAGCAAGAATAACAGAGGAAAATAATTTTCGCAATCGGTTGGTCTGTTCTACCTCACGCCATGATATATCTTTCGATACATGACTGACGAGTCAGATTTTCTCCCCGCAGTAGGTTACCATTTCTTTCTACGGTAGAACACTTGCCATCCAAAGCTATAGAATCCGGTTTGTCCTGCTATTTACCCATAGCTGGGTGGGGGAGAGGAGGATTTATACCTTCCCCAAGGTAAGTGAATGTAATGTATTCGACTAGAATTCGAACTCTGCTTGCCGATTCCTCAATCCGAGCCGCTATCCATTACTCCACTACGCCTCCCTAATACCTTCAGTCGCATCAATTCCTCTAAAGATCGCCGTTTAGTTGAATAAACATTTCTTTTCAGAGAATAAAAATAAATCCAAAAAAGCCAAACAACTATTCTGAAAAAAAAGTCATTTTGAAATTTCCAGAAATTTAAAAAGAAATCATTGGCGAAACAAATAATAAATAAATTTTCCGAAGACATGAAAAAACTCGACGTATCAAGCTTTCTTATCCTTTTTACAAAATATTCAACATATTCACCTGGCCCTGCAACGATCGTTTATAACCATTTCAGATCGCTGCAAAATGCTCTTATGGAGAAAACCTTCTCTCCTGAAAATTAGATACAAGTGTTTCTCGAAAGCTTTTTCACGTCAAAACCTGCGGAATTTAAATTCGAAAGTTATCGAAGAGTCGCTTGATAAATGGCAGCACGTCATAGGGATTATATAGTGGAACAAAATATAAGTATATTTTTTTTTTCAGAATAAGGTTAATAAAGACAAATGGAAAATATTCAGAAATATATATTATAAGCAAAAATTGCGGGGTCCAACATCTGGGTTTTGAAGAAAAACCTAGAATATTGCGTGTCTTTTTCAAAACTAGTTTACGAGGTCACTTTCGACACGGGGATAGCTTTATCTTACTGAATAGTTTTATCATATATTTAGTAGTAGTAGTAGTAATAGTAGTAATACCGTAATTCTCTATGTATAATACGCCTCCATTCATAAAACCAACCCCTAAAATTGTGCTGAAAGTGTGAAAAAATGCTTCTACGCACCCCTTGTTTGTTAATCAAACTCTATAAATTGTACTTCTCCAATTTTATTACGGCTAGCGTTTCCCACTCTTATTTTTTTTAAATGATCTAAAACATAGAATAACATTATTCTAATTTAGTTTTATGATAATTGTTATTTTATTTTACATTTGTAAGTATTTTTAGGTACATATGATTGTATTTGACATCCTTATGGGGTCGCAATCGCCGAATGTTAGTGTCAAATTGTCGTATGTTTGTGGTGAGTGGTAATTTCGCAACTGAAATCGACTTATGAAACGGCAATTTTTTTTAAAGATTTTTGTATCTGTGCATAATACGCACCCCTTATTTTGCTGATTGTTTTTTCGGAAAAAATGCGTATAATAGATGGGGAATTACGGTAATAATAACAATATGTTCTGTCTATCCTTAATCCCCCTTTCGCATGAAATAAATAGTAATTATAGATACAAAGTTTTGAAAAAAAGGGTTTAATCACTTATTCTACATGTATGATCTCAAGCTCTTTGCTAAAGACGACAATGAGTTGAAGGCTACATTCTATACTGTAAAATGTTTCAGTGATGACAGTGGTATGGATTTCAGATTAGATAAATGTGCAAAAGCAACATTCAAGAAAGGGGGAATTACAGAAACAAATTCAATAGATCTAGAGTTTGTCACAAAGATCACGGAACTGCTACAAGAAGAAGCTCATAAATACTTAGGAGTCAGCAAAGGAGATGGAATACAGCATACTCTATGGAAGGAGAAAGTCAGAAAAGAATGCTACAGGCGTGTGCGTCTGGTGTTAAATACCGAGTTGAATTCACAAAAAAGAATATCAGCCATAAACATTTTGGCTGTCTCTGCAGTGCAATATAGTTCCACCACTATTAATTGAATCATAACTGACATTAAGCAAATGGATATCAAAACGAGAAAGCGTCTCACTTGCCACTGTATGCATCTTCCTAAGGCTGATGTTGATCGTCTGCATGTGTCCAGATCCGAAGGAGGCAGAGGATTAGTTCAACAAGAACTGTCTTACAAAGCCACAACAATCGGTCTTTAAAGACACCTGAAAACTATAGAAGACTGGATGATGATCTGTATCAAAGAACATGAAAGAAATGATAAACTTTATTCAGTAATAAAGGAAGCCAACAAATTTAAAAGGCAATTTCAAGTGGATGAAGTTCAAATAAACCATAATACACTTACTGCAGCGGCAAGAACCTAAAAAAGAAAGCAAATGCAATATAGCAAACGCAAAAACGGTGACAAGATAAGCCTCGTCATAGTCAATACTCTTCCCGTACCAGACAAGCTGATTTAGACAAACTCTGTACACGTAAGTGGCTACATAGTACATTGTTAAAAGCTGTGTAACAATACATTTTCTCACCCATCCTTAGGAGAGAAGTAGATAATTTCTTTTTCCTTTTAAGTCCACTTAATTAGATCCTTGGTAATTTCGTCTCCAGTCCATCTTTGAGTCAACTTAATTGTCAGAGTTTTCAGGATTCTTTTCACCAGTCTGCCCATGAATTGGCAAACATAAAATTTTGTCAATGATTTCAGATAATCATAAAAGTAGTCTTTTGAAGAAACTGACCACCCATACAGCATACTCTTTTTCAGTGGTCTACTTTTCCGGAACACAAGTGGACGGATAATTATATACCCGTTGCCCCACGCAGCAAGATGTGGCACAAGGCCGAGTTTTAAAGTGGGGTATCCGAGCCCGTAGGTTCGGGCAAAAATTGCCTAGAGACCATGTAAAAACGGAGTCAGTTTCCCGAGACGAGACTCTGCCCTTCGGCAGAAGAAAAATCAACGCTATGCATTAATAGGTTAAATAGTTCCAGCATCCTTGCTTGGTCGGAGTTAATTAAATCAAAGTAGGTATTAAATTAAAGTGGACATGTTGAAAATTAACTCAATAATAAATTTAAGTACTTCTTATCCATTTGCAGATTGTTTCGATTGTGTACAAAGTTACAAGTATTTTAAATTACAAACGGACTTTATAGTCACACAATTTCGATCTACAGAATTCCATACTTAAATGAGAAATTTAATCGCATTTTACCAAAATACAGAATGTTCACGAAGTCTGTAGATAGTTTCAAAAAGTTTTTATAGAAACTTAGAAGAGGCAACTAAATTTTTGCTGCATATTAACATGTCTTTATTTAAGTTTTTTATTATACAAATAGCTTTACTAATGTTATATATTTTATGTTTCGGGCGGCAATTAACTTTGCCTTTTATGTTTCAGGTCGCAATTAAAGAACATAGACAGAAACAGAATATCTAAATGACCTTCGTGCAACGCATGGGGTCCATTTTTTTAATCGATGTCACCCCAAGCAAGGCAGTAAAGTCACTGTGACGCAAGAGGTTACTGAGTGTGGAAGAAGTAGAAACAGTAACTAAAGAACGAGAACAAAACAAGAGTAATAAGGCGGACAGTAGATAGTGATTGGCATTGCATTTAAATTTTTGATTAAAATTGGCTGCCGTTTTTCGCATTTTTTGTTATCTTTGTACTAAAAATATCACAAAAAGAGATTTCCGAAAATTTACAAAGTTAATAATCAAGAAAAACAAATTGACCAACAAGAAAATATTTGAAGACGTTGGTCTTGCGAACAGACGCAAAATATTAAGAACTAAAGGCATGAAAACAATCAAACAAACACATTTAGGTAGGTACCTCCACAGAAACGCGATACCTAAGGTGTAGAATGAATTTTCGAATTCTGATCAAGTTCGTTGCGTTCACTTTCGCACCTGGCGAAGCACACACTATAACACTATCAGAACGATCGCGGGGTTCACATTGACATTATCGGAATGACAAAAGAGACGAAAAATGGAATAAGGAAAGAGTTTAAGGAGAAAAAAAATTATCTAAAAGTGAAATAACCACGACATTTGACATATACGTACACACATAGATGCACACGCGCACGCATACACACGAACACAAACAAACGAGCGATCGTGCGCACACACATACACATAAAAGAGAGGGGAAAATTCAACCTAACACCAATAATAACATCGCAATTAAAAAAAAAAAAAAACTAAAATTAAAGCCCCAAGAAAGATTTTCCATTTTAAAAAATTCATTTTACACCTTAGGTATCGCATTTCTGTGGAAGTACCTACCTAAATTTGTTTGTTTGATTGTTTTCATGTGTTTAGTTCTTAATATTTTGCGTCTGTTCACAAGACCAATGGCTTCAAATATTTTCTTGTTGGTCAGTTTGTTTTTCTTGATTATTAACTTTGTAAATATTCGAAAATCACTTTTAATGACATTCTGAAGCATCTATAAAAACCAACAAATATGTTGCAACATAGTTAGATTGCCGTGTAGTCTATAATAATTTATTTGAAATAACCTGCGTGTGAACAGGGCATCTCTATCTATAAAAGGCAGGATGTGTGTGTGTGTGTGTGTGTGTGTGTGTGTGTGTGTGTGTGTGTGTGTGTGTGCGTAACGAATGCACGGTCGCAATTTTCGACGGATTTGCACCAAAATTTACACGCACATGCTTCAAGTTAGCGGGAAGGCCAAGACCAACTTTGCATTTCCCAACTCCCATCGATAGTGGAAATAATCGATTTTTTCATGCTTCTACGGCAGTTTTCATTTAGTTTGCGGCCATTTTCTACTGGCCAGGGTGAGAGCCTATAGATGGCTGCCACGAATAGACAGGAAGATTCTATTGGCCATCGTGAGAGCCAACTTCAGACTGACACGAATGTTAACTAGCATGCTAGCATGCAAAAAGATTGATAGCTGCATTCGTCACAAGTGGGAAAAATTTAAATCTGCATGGCACTTTACTCCAATTGGCTCATTCGCTTGCTTAAACTCAACGTTGATTCTGATTCCGCAGAACTGGGTTGGATGTGAAAAATTATTTGTTGTTAATATTCTTTTTTCATTCGGTTTTTCCAGTTACGAGTCCTTTTTTTTAAAGCTGATCGTTTTGTGTGCATCTTGTTTAGTTCTTTTTTCGTAACAGATTTAATGTTTAGTATAGAGCTTAGAAAAAATTCGCAGTGTGAAATAGGCAAGAAGTAAGGCATGTAGCAACATCAGCACGGCAAAAGGCACTCCTTTAAAGGCAAGGAAGGGCAAAAATATTTTAAGTCAAGTGATAGCGATTGCTGTATGAGTCGTACGATTTTTGAATCAAGCACGGGCAACGCCGGGCCATGCGGCTAGTATAATATAAATCCTATATCCATGTCAAATGTTTAGATGAGTTCAATTCGTTACTTCTATCAGTTCAGATATTTATTGCAATGCCACTTCCACGGGATCGAATCACACTAATTTCCTCCATATTTAAAATGTTCTTCACACTGGTTTTTTTTACCCAAGACCTGCTGTTTTGTGATAGACTCCCACATGGGTACTTTCTTAAACACTACAATCCTAATCTCTTCAAGTCAAGGATCAGTCGTTTTCAATCTTATTTAGTCAGTTCAACTTTCACTCATATCACAACTCGTTCATCAGAACATTTTAAACCTCTATCTTGAGTGTTTCTCGAGCCTTGTATTAATTTAAATTTGACGTTAAAAAAGAATCTTTTCACTATTATAAAAAATATATTTGTAGATACAGATAAACTTGTATTTATACACGCAGAAAAAAGAGTTTATGTGTATTAATATAGGATTCTAAATAAATCTTCAACATTTGTCTTTGATAAGGTTTCTCTATGAACGAAACGCGTTGGCATAAAAGGTCTTCCTCTTCTTGTCATTTCTTTTATCAATATTGTCTTTTCAGATACATTTAATTATCTCTGAATTTTTACATATATATGTGTGTGTGTGTGTGTGTGTGTGTGTGTGTGTGTGTGTGTGTGTGTGTGTGTGTGTGTGTGTGTGTGTGTGTGTGTGTGTGTGTGTTACCGTTACATTGATCTTAGATAGGGAAGCAGCAATTTGGACCTGGGCATAGTGAACACTAATTCTAGTGTTGGACCATACGTAAATAATAGCGTCGTTTTTGATGAGTAGTATGCCGAGTGCCTGAAATTAATAATCTCCATGGAAGATAAAAAAAAAAAAGGAAAAAGAAAGAGAGAGACGGAGACAAAAAGGAAAGAGACAGACAGACAGAAAATGAAAAAGAAACAGAGACAAAAGGGAAAGAGAGAGAGAAACTAAAATGAAAGAGAGAAAGAAAAATGAAAGAGAGAGAGAGAGAGAAAAGGAAAGAGAGAGAAGCAAAAAGGAAAGAGAGAGACTAAAAGGAAAGAGAGAAAGAAAAAAGAAAGAGAGAGAGAAAGAAAAGGAAAGAGAGAGAAGCAAAAAGGAAAGAGAGAAACGCAAAAAGGAAAGAGAGAGAAAGACAAAAAGGAAACAGAGAGAGAGAGAGCTGGTTTATCATTTCGAAGAGAAGGGTGGTGCGCAAAATGACAAAGAAATAGAAAAAAAAACGTCAGTATGTAAATCAAGAAGTGAAAGAGAAAGAGAACGAGAAAGAAATAGTTAATTGTGAATCACCATCAGAGTTGAACTGCTGTGCCGAACGCTGTCGAATAATGGCGAATATTCCCGAACTGATCCGACAATGTCGCAGAGCAATGGAACGACTGCAGAATGGTAGCAACATCAGCAGCAACACTCGTTGTAGCAGCAAAAGTATTTAATCGAGTTATTATCATTATTATTATTATTATTAGCAGTAGCAATAAAAGTAATGCTTCTGTCGTTGATATTAAAATCATTAGATTTTATTGTGCTTTACTAAGCATAGCTGAGACGTGGCACAAGGCCGAAAGTAAGGGGCTCCCAGTGAAGATCAAACTCATTATTCAATCGTAACTGATCGAACGGGACAAGCTTGCTATACATTACATCACGTCGAAGTGAACTAAAAAAATGATTTACTCAACATAGCACAAGGCCGAAAGTTCGTGACACACTCACTATTCAGTCGTAACTGATTGTTATATTCCGTGCTAATAGGAATATGGAATGGACAAAGACGGTGGATAAATAGCAACAGGTTTATTGTAGAAACCAGTACAACAAGCAAAGAAGTAATAGTTATGCGCACGGTCGTCGCAAGTCAGTAAAGTTGTGTGCGTGCTGTTATAGGAAGGTCACTAGTTCTCGCAGATCCCAGCTCGACTCTCCTGTCCGCTGTCCTAAGGGATACTTATAGGTGATTACCCCCTATAGTGCCGCCACTCATGGCAGGTTATTCCATTACATCACTGATCGAGCGAGACAAGCTTGGTAACCCTTACACTGCGTCGTAGCTTAGTTCTAGCATATGGCCAAAAGTATGAGACACCTAACGAGGATCGAACTCACTATTCAGTCGTAACTGATCGAGCGAGACTAGTTTGGTAACCCTTACGATACGTCGTAGCTTAAGTAGCTTAGTTGTGGCATATGGCTAAAAGTATGAGACACCCAGTGAGGATCGAACTGATTATTCAGTCGTAATTGATCAAGCTATTAATTTGAGAGGTGTAACTAAGGGCAAAGCTGTCTGCTTGAAGGAAGAGACTTTTAACTGAAGATTTTGTTTTTGACTTTTCTTGTATATTCAGAAGCATCGCCATTATATGTGTTTTTCCATATATAAAAAAGATATATTAATTAGTTCTCTCTTTAGGTATACAATAAAAATGGAGTCTTTCTCGACCTCAATAAGTTATGCATTTCTTTTACTCTTTCTCTTTTACCTTCAAAGTTACGTAGAATTTTTCCTATGACACTCGGTATTCATCACTCTCCGGATTATTCTTACCGTTTTCAAGAGGCTTCCTTTCTGTAACAATTCCACTGGGCAACCAATACCAGTTTTCTCTATTCATGTCTCTATCCTCTCAGCCAATGTCCCAATGATACTTGGGAAAATAAGCCTTGTGAGTTCATATCCCAATAGATTGTGATTTATTACTTTAAGACATTTTTTATGTTTATACATTCTTTTTTATAGATACAAATACTTAAGCAAATGCTCTGTTTACAATAAACAGTATTAACAACATTTACCGGCCTGAATGTCCGAGAAATTGTTATAGAGAATATGCGTCCTCCGACAGGAATCGAACCTGTATCCTATACGGAACCGTCATATAGCCTGACGTGTTTTACCGATTTAGCCACAGAGGAGCGTTCGGTTAGCAAGTTCACCGAGTTCGATTTTGAGCTAAGGCTGCTTTGTTTTCATACTAATACTCTTGATAAAGGCATGAATATGCTTTTCCCTGTATTCAACAGATGAAAAGTAAGATGAGTGAGATCTTGTTCAAGCTATTCTCCCATAACTGTTTTAACTCCACAGAAAGTAATAGCAAAATTCCTTTACTGCCATAGCTAACCTTGATAATGATCTATAAAATCAGTATCAATCAGTAGAATTAATTGTACGAGATTTGCTCTAAAAGAAGCACCATGTTGATTGTATGGTAGTAGATATTGAACTTTCCCGCCAATGAGCTTTTTCTGTTGTTTTGTTCCAAATAGCAACTGAACGGCAGTTTGATAAAATGGCGTCTGACATTAAAGTACAAATCAGAGATGTGTGATTGAATTCCTGCATATTTAAAAAAAAGTATCCATTTGTATTCATCGACGCTTTCTGAATGAAGAGAAAAAACAATGGATGTAAGCACAGTCAGAAGGTGAGTAATGCGTTGGAACAGTAGCAAGAGCGATGTGTGTAACAAAACACGTTTCGAACAGTTATCAGCTCTCAAAAATGCATAGATAGGGGTGGGTACAATGTGGAAAATACAATATTTCCCGTATGCTAAAACGCATTTTTTTTTTCCTGAAAAAGGCCCACAAAAATCACTCTCCGTCTCGGGACCGGCGCAGGCCCCACCCCTCTCTCTATTACATGTCGATTTCAAAATTTCCCAGCCTGGAGGCCACAAACACTCAAAAAGAGGGAAGGGCAGCACATTTTTTAAATTAGCAAAAATCAGGGAATATTCCAATTTAAATGAAAATTTCAGTACATATTCAGTAATTATTTACTTTTATAATGAATGGGTTGGGTTGTTTTATTTTTTTAAAATCTGAAAGAATGTTGTTCTTTTTATAATAACCACCAATATTTTCAAGACTAAATTTTACTGGAAAAAGTGTTCAAGTCGCAAATTTTTACATTTCCGTAAAGATTAATTGCCGATTCATCTCCCCTTGATTTTTTTTTTAACAAAGATTCCAACACAACACAAACAGGATTGTCTTAAAAATTTGTTTTAAAAAGAGTATTTCATTTTCCGAGAAAATTTTTCATATGTTGAAATCTTTAAACATGCTTATTTTTTTAAGCGATCATTTTCTTAGTTTTATCTTTCTAGAAATGTAAAAAATTGCGACTAGAAACTTTATTTTAATTAATAGCCGTGGACTTCCGGTTCGTATTACTATTAGTAAAGAATCAGTAATCCTCCTTAGTGGATGATCCCGGAATAAAAAATGATTTTACCGGAATATATTACCCTCTTAATTGATTTAAAAGAACAGTTCAGAAAGAAAATTAAAATTTAAAAAAATTAGCGCTAATGATATTAGAACTTCTGCCCTCCCCTACCACCACTCCCCAGTAGACATGGGACCCCCACGCGGTCAGAGAGATTCGGGGTAGTAAGCACTGGCCCTGTCGATTATTATAGTTGATCATTGACACAAAAAAAGCAGCTGATACAAGCCCTTTTGGGTCCCCAACCTCGTCGGATGTCCCTGCGTAATACGCTCCGCAATGATACATGATGTATATTATTATAATGTAGCGTCAGTTTAAAAATAATTTTAAAAAATGGCGGATGCCTGAAAAAAATGACTGAGGCTACAACGAGGGTAAAAAAGTGGAGCCCCCCATCACCCGGTCGGGAGTTCCGGGGGTAGTACTTCTGTAGAGAAGAATTTGCCAAACCTCAGGAACCCCAGTCAAAAGATACATGCAATCACAACCCACAGACATTTAATATAAACCTAAAATCATCATTTTTATGTAATAAATACCGTATATTCCATTAGCTATTTATATCATATATATTGTTTTCTTGTTGTTTTTTTCTTTTAGTATTGTTGATAGCCAGGATTAGTCTGCTAAGCAACATAGCAATAGGACTGCTGTGAGGCAGTATGGGTCACCACCCACCAAAAAATGATTCGAAAATGGAGGAGGAGGAGGATTTAAAGTAAACGAGAAAGCGAAATCAAACACCGTTTACGTTCTTGAACGCAGTTCTGAAACATCAGCTGAGAGTTGGATGTAAACACACCGTGTGTTCAGACGCCTTGTAGCGTATGGTGGCAAGTACGAGCTGTTTCTGATGTGAATAGGTATAACATTGGGCTGAGCTATTGAAAATCTAATTAATAATAAACACAAACATTTAAAAATAGGTCCAAAATGTGTTAATTTGTTGTGACAGAAAGAAAAATGACACCATAGAATATAAACATATGTCCGCAAATCCTTCGTTTTGAGTTAAGTTTGAAGAAAATTTAAGGTAGAATGGCGCTGTGTTGCTATGTAGACTAGGTTACATTTGTCATTCGTGTACATTTGTGGCTCGTCAGACTTCAACGTTTAACGTATTTAGTACTGAGCTTAATGGGCTGAAACTTTGCTGAAACACGGCGCTCACCTGAAGCTTGCAGCTGGTCCGGAGCACTTGATGTGTACATGTGTTCTATATATATATATATATATATATATATATATATATATATATATATGTGTGTGTGTGTGTGTGTGTGTGTATATATATATATATATATATATATATATATATATATATATATATATATATATATATATATATATATATATATATATATATATATGTGTGTGTGTATATATATATATATATATATATATATATATATGTGTGTGTGTGTGTGTGTATATATATATATATATATATATATATATATATATATGAAGAAATATAGTCTTAAGGTGTGCTATATTTATGGGATAAAAGTGCTCAATATCAGAGATAGAGCGTGTAATAATAAATAAAAAGTGAACACTTAGAGGCGTGACGATTGCATATAGCATGAAACAGACTGTCGCCTCTAAGTGTTTTGAAGTGTTAACTTCTATGTTCACTTTTATATATATATATATATATATATATATATATATATATGTATATAGTACATAATAAAATCACAAATCCTATTATGGGGAATAGTTTCGTCTCTCTCTCTCTCTCTCTCTCTCTCTCTCTCTATATATATATATATATATATATATATATATATATATATATATATATATAGACAGTTTGTTTCGCTGTATCACAGCTCATCGGTGTGGTTGGACATCCGCTTGCTTCAAGCCGGGATTTGACATCAATCAGAGATTCTACTCCTAAGCTATCGGCCCACGGAAAGGAAAGGCAATGCTTTAACTTATTATATACGTAATGTATACAATAAAATCCTCAATTACCTCATATGGGGAATAGGCCTATTTCAACTGACGAAATTCGTCAGTCTTATTCAACCCCGATATAAACTGAGTTCGTGTCGGAATTAGAAATTTACCTGTGACAGCTACAAGAAATCCGTTGACAAATGAATACAGAATTTATCCATTTCAGTCAGACGAAAGGCACGAGACAGGGGTCAGAGGAGAGTGGAAGGTATTAATCTTAAAGAGAAGAGACTTTATAAAATTAAACCCGGATGTTAACCACATAACATTAAACTGGGGTTTTATGAAGAAACAACACTCTATGTAAAATCTTCAATAGGAAAACGATTAAATTTACCTACTCCTGTATCAATAGCATATATAAAATTATCAACTCAATAACTATATTTTAAGAAATTTCTATGGGATAAACAACAAACGTGGTATTGATCCCTCCTGTAATAGTAGATATAAAGAGGGCAAATGCATATCTGCTAGGTTTATATATCAAGCAACCATTTCCTCCAAAGAAAGTATGGAAAAATATAATGTTTACATTGCAATTTTCGCGGGGGATTGGAAGCAGATATTTTATGCCCATAGGCACTTTTTTACCAAAACTAAATTAAAACACCAGACAGCTCTTTGTAAGAAATTTTGGGAATTGAAGGAAAAAGGCTTGAACCCACAGATAGATTGGAAGATTATAGGTTCCGTCCATACTCTTAATAGTGTTAGAGATAGGGGTGATTTATGTTTAGAAGAAAAAAATAGAATAATAAAATACAATAATCAAAGCCAACTATTGAATCAAAGGAATAAATTAGTATTAAAATATCGACATAAAAACAAATTCAAATTTTCATAAAATAAATTTTACTTTATTAGCTACTATATTTCGCTAACTCTTCAAATGTCGAATGTATAACTAATTCTAATTTCTATATTTCTATTTTTACACCCTATTAATTATATCTTATAATTGTTCCCTGTTCTAAGAACTCTCTTCCGTTTTATCAAATTTATTTATTTCATTTTTATTTCTAAATGTATATTTCATTTTAATTTATATTTTTATTTCTAAATGTTTTTATTCTTTAATATAACCTATTGATTTTATATTAAATATAAACTTTTTTTATATATATAATTTTACTTAAATTCAGTATAAATTATCTAAATTTGACTTATTTTTGATTTATTCAAATATAACTTATCTTTGGAAGAGTACTTTTAGGTATGATTTTGTATTTTTAAACATAACTTTATATAATTTAATATTTCTTTAAAAAAAACCTTTTATTCCTCTTTTAGTTTCAAATTAACATTTCATTCTTCATATAACCCCAATTTAATGTCATAGGGTTAACATCCGGGTTTAGTTTTATAAAACCTCTTCCCTTTAAGAATAATACCTTTCCACCCTCCCCTGACCCCTGTCTCGTACCTTTTGTCTGACTGAAACATTCAAATAGATAAATTCTGGATAAGTTTTTCGACGTTTTTTTTTTTTTTGTAACTATCTCAGGTAAATTTCTAATTCTGAAACGAACTCAGTCTATACCGGGGTTGAATAAGACAGACAAATCTTGTCGGTTGAAATAAGCCTATTCCCCATATGGGATAATTTTGGATTTTATTTTGTACTAATTATTTGTTCTGTCATAATAAATACATTGAGCTCTTTATGTTAATTAGTTACAATATTTTATATTACTAGGATCCACTTGGATTATATATACCAGGTGTACCAACGGATTTATTACCTTTATACATCGAGCACTGTTTTATTACCACCAGCATTCATTGTGAGCTATATATATATATATATATATATATATATATATATATACCATTGTGGACCGGGGGTGGATAATTGGAAGTGATTAATAGTTAATTTAATAGTTTATACTTGTCGAACGGACTTAGTAGTAAACACATGAATTACTTAAATTATTTAAAATTATTTTTATATCAAATATAAGTATGTATATTACCAGGTCCCTATTTTTTTTTTAAATATTACTTAAGAAATATTTTTGACAATGTCGGCAAAGAACAGCTATTTCATTTCTTTGATTCGGTAATTTTTTATTTTTTTATAAACTTAGTAATATATAGTTTGCATGCACAAAGGACATGGGTCATTTAATGACCTACATATTTTAGGTTTTCTTATTAATTTTCATTTTACTGTAGGTGTTTTATTGGTTTCTTGTATATTTATAAGTTTACAATTCGTCAATACTTTGAATAGTGCTGCCATATATAGCTCGATGCTTCTGCTATATTTCTTGAGTTGATAAAATCCAAAGAAGAAACGTGTGATAATTATAGGTCCTGATCTGAAATCCCAGCTTTAGTCTCTTTCCCACCGCCGTAAACCTGCCCCCACCTGTGCCTTTTTCTGTAAATACTTTCATGGTAATTGCTCTTCAACACGATATCTAGAATTTATGAATTTAAGTACTAGGCCGGTGACGATGTCTCATCAATTTACAATTGAGTTGGCTAGATGTAGGCTAAGTTTCTTTTCTCGTACTTCTCGCTTGTGGAACTTCCTTCTGGTTCCACGCTTTCCAGCCAACTTTGATCTTCAAAAATTTAAATGCAATGTCAATCGCTATCTACTGTCCACCTGATTTCTCTTCTTTCGTTCTCGCGCCTTAGTAATGTTTGTTTTCTAATACTTGCACACGCAGTAATCACTTGTTTCTGAGTGGCTTTATTGCCTTGATTGGGGGTGGGTGAAATCGATTAATATATATATATATATATATATATATATATATATATATATATGTATGTATGCGCGCGCGCGTGTGCGTGCGTGTAATATTGATTCGGACGAGAATAATTGTCTAGCACAGCCAATTTTCTTAGCAGCAGATTTAGCGACCGATTCAATAAAAACTAAAATATATTTTGCACTGTAAGAATTTTTTTGGAGTGAATATTGCGTTAACAATTTTTTGGAGCTAACAAAACCTTTCCTGATGTAAGTCCAAGATGCAAGAGATGGATTCATCCTTTTCTGAGGAGAATTTCCGAATATGTGAACGGAGCAAACTGAACTGGAATTCAAACTGGTTTCTGTATTTTTTTATCAAAGTCATAGAAAGAAAAGACATAATTTTTGCTTAAAAATAGGGAAAATATAGAAAATTAACCCTTGGAGTCCTGCGTTCCTGAACAAATTTGACTCCTTTGCCCGAGCTCCTGAGTTAAAATTCCTAAATCGTTGGTATGTAATGTTTTACGGTAGATATAAAAATAGTTACAAGTGTTTACCGACCGTTCAACCGGTGACTGAGCATTAAGTCATTTTTTTCTCTACCACCGGTAAAATGGTGGTCGGTGTTCAAAAGTTTAAGTAAGTTTTAGAGATAACAGTCATATTATTGGTAACATTTACTTTACTAAATTAATACATAAATATAATTATATTTTGTATTACTTATAAACTGAATATGACTGATTTTATTAAGAAGCAGTAGCAGCAGCTCCTTAATAAAAGCAAAGTCATATTCAATTTATAAATAAAACAAAATATAATTATGTTGTAGATGTAATGGTGTTGATGAAATTTTCTTTACAAGAAACTTTGGAGTAAAACAAACTGACTCAAGGGTATAAATTTAATAATATCTTTTTATTTATTTTCTTTACAAAAATGAGTGTGTTCTTTGGTATTTGGTGTAGCAAAAAGTTCGTGTATAAGGCGGATATTGGTGACAGTCTGGAGAAATTTCCGTTATTGGTATTTTTTTAAGTCAGACCATGATAGGGGTAGAAGTAATGTTAGGAATAGGTCAGTGCCAATCTACTGTATTTTTCTCGGCCCTAAGCAGAGCAGGAATATTATTGGTCGATGACCTCTAAATTATTTCATCGTGCGTCAGGCATGGCCGGTTTCTTCGCGGTAGCGTCTCCATTCGTCACTCTTGCCGTCTCTTCTCATTTTAGTTCAGAGATGTCAGTTTATATCCGTTTTGAACAAGCTCCGATGGTGCGAACATTGGTTTCGGCTAAAATCAAATCTCTTCATGTCAATTTTTTTGATTGGCCAAAATTATTTTATTTTCAGGCGGTCTTTTCTTTTTCATTTTTTTTCATAGCGGAAGTTATGCGTGGAGCCTGCCCGATTTTTGGTATTTTTCATTAAAAAATAAGTAAGCTCTGACCCTGCAAACTTCCAGCGTTTTTCGGCCTGATTCAGTCTTTTTTTCTTCCTTTTTTATTTGAGGGTTGTCCTCTCGATAGTTGAGAGAAGTATAGAAAGAGAAGTTTAGAGATAGATAGATAGATAGATAGATAGATAGATAGATAGATAGAGAAAGAAAGTAAGCGCAAATGACTTATTTCAATTTGAATTCTTTCTTTTTTTTTTTTGTATATAATTTATTTTTACCGGGACTCACTACAATTTATTATATTTATTTTAGTAAAGTTTTACCAATAATATGACTCTTATGGCTAAAACTTATTTTATCAACTACTTTTCTTCCTATGACTTTTTCTTAACCACCCTCCACCTGCCCCCAAAAATAAAAAGTGTTAAACCCGTGGTTCACAATAGTCTTCTTCCTAGAATACTTTAACTCTACCGTACTTACAAATTAACCTCTTCCCCGCCAATTATTTTAGGAAAAAAGTTTCATTTTCAGGCGAATTCTCATCAAGCAATATTCAAAGGACTTCTTTTTTTTAACTGATCCAGTCTTTCTTATCAAATCGCGAAATAATGAAAGTTATCCTAAACGGCCACTCTTCTAGATCCTTCTATACTAAAAGGGCTCTGTCCTTGAACCTACTTTTTTTTTTTTAATTTTCATTAACGACATTCCCGATAGCATCAACTCTCAACTTGGTATCTCCGCTGATAATATTCAACAGTCGCCCCACGAGGGATGTATGTGGCACAAGACCGAGTTTAATTTTTAATTTGTTTTACGAAAAATGTTTCAGACGAATTTTTTATTAGTTTTGTAATATAAAGGGTGTCCCACAAAAAAAAAAAAACAATTTTGTTACTGTTATTTGAAACAAAAGCAAAGGATAGAAATTTAATTGCTTAAAACAGAACAAAAACTCAAATATTAGTTGTGGTGTTCAAACTAAAGAACACTGGCAAAATTTCTTGGTATTTTTTCAGTCCCCAAATTGAATGTTCTTTCTTAAAGAGAACAATCACCTCGCGTCGAAAATTTGATAAATACGGCATCCTGGAACAACAAATGGTTAAAATATATATATATATATTAGCTAATTTTTTTTTTTTATTTCATTTATATAGTAAAATATATCTGTCTCTATCTTTGAGATGAGGTATTATGATGACTTGCATTATTTACATTAGTCGCACTGTTATCCTCATCTTCATTGTCATATTGACAACGTTTCGGCCGTTGTACGCTCCGGCCTTCTTCAGATATCAATAAGAGAAAATAAAGAGGCATGGCACGTGGAACTAGAACAATCTAGGTAGATGAAATAAAGGGTTCGGTTCGAAATTTCAATCACCTGAAAAATGAGGAAAAAACAAAAATGAGGACAATAGTCTGAATAATGTAAATAGTGTGCATTATACCTCATCTTAGTTGTACGCTCCGGAAATATAGACTGATACATATTTGTTTATATTTCTGAGATGAGGCATTATGTACAGTATTTACATTAGTCGGACTATTGTCCTCATCTTTGCCGCCATATTTGTCACAACGTTTCGGCCGTTGTACGCTCCGACTTTCTTCAGGTGGTTAGAATTTCGAACTGAACCCTTTATTTCGATCACTGTGGTAGACTGTTCTAGTTCCACGTGACAAAGGGAAAATTATCAGGAGATAACTGATAACTGACATCCATCAAACATGGCACGTGGAACTAGAACAGTCTACCCCAGTGATCGAAATAAAGGGTTCAGCTCGAAATTCTAACCACCTGAAGAAGGCCGGAGCGTACAACGGCCGAAACGTTGTGATAAATATGGCGGCAAAGATGAGGACAATAGTCTGACTAATGTAAATACTGATACATATTTATTTTCAAATCTCCCCCCCCCAAAAAAAAAGAAATTAAATTTCGGTATTAAATGACCCATATGAAGTTGACACCGTTAAACAAACATATAAATTATCCTTATTGTGTTTGGGATATAAATCACGTTGGTATTTTTTCAGTCCCCAAATTGAATGTTCTTTCTTAAAGAGAACAATCACCTCCCGTTGAAAATTTGATAAATGCTGCATCCTGGGACAACAAATGGTTAAAAAAAAATAATTTTTTTTAATCCATTCATATAGTAAAGCATACAAATAACTTTTTTATATGTTAGTTAATTTTTTTTTCTTAGTATCAGTCGGTCATGTACCGTGCGTGATATACGCTTAGGCGATCAAGTATCTTTCGGTACATGACTGACGAAGCAGATTTTTTTCCCGCCGTAGGTTGCCATTTCTTTCTGCGATACACCATTGCTATCCAAGGCTATAGAACCAGGTCTGTCCTGCTATTTACCCATAGCTGGGATCGGAGAAGGGGATTCATACCTTTCCCAAAGGTATTAGAATGTAAGTGAATTTCAGCCAGTTATGTCACATTTAGGCGATCATGTACCTTTCGATACATGACTGACGAGGCAGATTTTTTCCCGCACTAGGTTGCCATATCTTTGTGCAGTAAGCAAATTGCCATCCAAGGCTATAGAACCTGGTCTGTTATATTTACCTATAGCTGTGTGGTTAAGAGGTCTCCCAAGAATTTTCCCAAGAATTCGATTTGGAATTCGAACTTGGCTCTCCGATTCCTCAATCCGAGCCGCCATTCATTACCCCACCGCGCATCCCTTAGTAAATTTTAAATTTTCCTGTTTTTTTTTTTTTTTGTTGTTTTTTTTTTTGTGGGGTACCCACTAGTAACTAAGAAACTGAGGCACCTTGTGTTGACAATTGGACTGGTTTTAAGCTCAGAACAGCATAAAAAGAATAAAAATCGACGTATAAACACGTCTATAGCTGATTTAGTACGTTATGCGTTAGACGTGTTCATTCGTCTCTGTCCGGAAAATATACTCTCGGTGAAAACGTATATATACGTTTACGTCGGGGAAGGCTAAAGATATCGTCAAGAATTTTTTTTTTTTTTTTTGGCTAATATTATTCCTCTCTTGCAGAGAACTCCGCACTCAGAGAGACTTCGTAGAAACCTCCAGACTTTCGACACACACATCGACATGTCGACTTCACAAGAAGCACTAACCAGCAATGAAAACACGAGATAATTTGATACCACCGAAAACGGCGACAGCTTCCAATTTGGCTGGTTGAAAACGCAACCCCTTGCCTTGACACTATTCACTTAATAATAATAATTATTATTATTATTTAAAAATAGTTTTCGGGCTAGTATCTTCATCTTTGTTGTTTTTTTATCAAGATATTTCGACTGATGTACTTTTCTAACCTATTTTAGGCGAAAAAGATGTATTTTGGATTCTTCAAGAACGTAACTTTATATACGAGAGAAGAGTAGGAAGACTGTTTTTATTCCCTGTTTGGTTTAAACTCCTGATGAATTTCAAGAAGCAACACCTAAATTGGCAAAATAAACGTGTTGGTATAAAATAAATAAAATTTAAAACACTCAGGATGTGCGTCTAAATAGTATTTCATAAAATGTCTAGTTGACTACAACGGCAAATATAACACACACACACACACATATATTTAGGCAGCATATTTTCATTCAAAATGGGATACATGTCGATTAGTTTTCGTTGTGTCCCTTTCAAGTTCACGGATTAATTTCTTGGTAGCCTTATAAAATTGATTAAGAAAAATATCAAAATGTTCTTTCAAATAATTTATATTTTTCCAAGTACTTTCAATCTAATCTGAGACCATCTTCAGGGGGTTAAGTTGTCTGTGAGTATGTATATGTGTTTTTTTTTAAATTTAAAACTTTTCAACTGTTCGTTTTTTACTACTTATGCATCGTTCTAGGTTTTAAAGTTCAAATTTCATGTATATATATATATATATATATATATATATATATGAGATAAAGATATATATTTTTAAATTCGAAACATTTCAACTGTTCATTTTTTACTGCTTATTAAGCGTTCTAGATTTTAAAGTTCACGTGTTTTTATTTTTTTACTTATTATTGTTTTTATCTAATATTGATGTATTTTAAACTAATATCCGTGTAATCTGTAAGTGCAGGCATGAGTGTCCCTTTAAACTAATCGACATAATATGTCTAAATTATCTAACCAAACCTGTTTGAATGAAAATATACTGTACACACACACACACACACACACACACACACAAACACACACATATATATATATATATATATATATATATATATATATATATATATATATAATTAAGTAATTCATTGAGTCTAGAAGAAATCTCAACAGAATGCGGCAAGCACTGGACGGCCGTTTCCTCCTATATTTGGGACTCATCAGAAGTGCGCATCCACTACCGAGAATTGAAACCCGAAGAGTTACGATAGGAGGCAAACGCCATACCAACAGTACATATATATATATATATATGTGTGTGTGTGTGTGTGTGTGTGTGTGTGTGTGTGTTAAATAATTTAGACATATCATGTCGATTAGTTTTCGTTATGTGTCCCTTTCAAGTTCACGGATTAATTTCTTGGTAGCCTTATAAAATTGATTAAGAAAAATATCAAAATGTTCTTTCAAATAATTTTTTATTTTTCCAAGTACTTTCAATCTCATCTGAGACCATCTTCAGGGGGTGAAATTGTTTGTGAGTATGTATATGTGTTTTTGTAAATTCAAAACATTTCTTCAACTGTTCGTTTTTACAGCTTATGCATCGTTCTAGATTTCAAAGTTCAACGTTAAAAGTTCATATATATGGTTATGTGATGCGCTATGTATTTAATTTTGATTTTGAGACAATTTCTTTTTAATTTTACGTTTTGATTTATATATAGTTATGTATATGTACGTACATGTGTGTGTGTGTGTGTATATGTATATATATATAATGTATATATATATATATATATATATATATATATATATATATATATATATATATATATATATATATATATATTTTTGTTTGAATAAAACAGACCACTTTAATGTTCCATGTAATAAGTTATTTCACCACAACCCCTTTAACAGGGCTCTGGATCATCAGACTTTACTTCCAAAGGTTGAAATGAAAATGAAAAAGAAATTCACACGTTTTTGACAGACCGCATCAAGCATATGTAAAATTAACGAAGTGAGGAAGTGAGGGGGAGAGAAGATAAGATATGAGTGGGTTAGATGTACCATTTCAATTCCTTATTCTTAACCCCACTATGTGTCGGCTAACGCGTATTGTCTCTAGATATAGATGGGTAAGGGGTGAGGGAGAAGACCGACATTAAAGGAAGAAGCTACAACAACCCTAATAAATTACATTCCACGAGGGCAGGTTTCATTCAAAATCTTAGCTCCCCGGATATCATCCTCCTTGGGTCTACCCATGCGGATTACCTAGTTTTTCATAAACTGTATATATATATATATATATATATATATATATATATATATATATATATATATGCGAATATGGATGTATGTATATGTAGGTAGATGTGTATATAGATGTGTTTATATGTGTGTGTGCATGTTTAGGTATGTATGTATAGTTAGACGGATAGATAAAGGGATACATTGTTTATTTGTTTAGATGGGTGTATGTAATTGTATGGAGATGTAAGGTTTTATGTGCACGCATGTGTATGTCCGTATGTATATGTGTGTGTAAATGTATATATATGCAGAAGTGGATGTGTATGGATGTATGTGTATATGTATGTATATGTATGCATATATATATATATATATATATATATATATATATATATATGTATATGTATGGGTATGTGTGTACACGCCTATATGTATGTATGTATGTGTAAATATAAATATGTTGTTATGTATGTGTGCATACGCATGTGTTTTTGAACATAGATATATAGGTCCTTGCTAGATTAGATAATCGTTATGTTTGTTTTTTTATATGTTTATATTTGATTTGTGACCTGGTGTCGATATTACTTTTGTCAAATTCTCTTGATTACACAGCGGCCCTTTTATAAATGACCTTCGGTTTTAGTCCGCCCCCCATCTCTCTCCCCCGACCCCTCTTTCTTTTCTTTACTTCTCCCTCTCTCATGTTCTGATCTTTAAGTTTAAATCGTCTATTGTATGTGTATGTCACCACAAAATGTATCTTTTCCGGTATATCTTTAATGTATTAGACATCCGAGTATATTCATATTTCTCTCACTTAAACCGTCTTTCACTCTCCACTTTAAAACTTAAATTTTAACCCCACTTCATCTTTAGACCTTCCTGTTCTTCTCTCTTCTGTTACCCCTCCCTATAGCTTTCATTTACTCTAACATTCGTCCTACACTCTCATACATACACTCTCACTAAATTTTATTTGTTATTCCCGGAGTTGTTTTTTTCTGTTTTCTTTTTGAATTTGTAGGTCTGATGAATTGGATCGTAATTACAATTCCAATGGAATAAATTATGACCATGGAATATTAGTGTTTAAGCCTTTTTATTTTATATATATATATATATATATATATATATATATATATATATATATATATATATATATATATATATATATAGGTAACTATACTCGTTTCGAAAAACCTTCGAATTTTGATTTGCCAATAAACAAATCAATCTCGAAGGAAAAAAGTTTTGAAAAAAAGAAAGAGCTAGAAACATGAAAGTTTGTCGAAAAAAATCGCACAGATACAGGTTTAAAGGCCAAAGAAAAAACCACGATATGAGTAAACAACTAATTAAAAAGAGCTCAATACAACCGTAGAGCAGACCTAGATAAACCTAGTGAGCCAGACAAACCTACCCAGGTTTCACCTAAGCGGTCGTCAGACGATCCGCTTAGGTGAAACCTGGTAGATTTTTCTGGCTCACTAGGTCTATCTCTCTCTCTCTCTCTCTCTATATATATATATATATATATATATATATATATATATATATATATATATTTATTTATTTAAAATTATAACATAAATAGCTTATAAAATCACTACAAAAGTGCTATTTTGTTTCAACACATCCAGTGTCTTATCAAGTGATGATGTTGAATGTAGAATAAATGTTGTTTTTTTTTTCATTTTGAATTTGTAGGTCTGATGAATTGGATCGTATTTACGATTCCAATGGAATAAATTATGACCATGGAATATTAGTGTTTAAGCCTTTTATTATATATATATATATATATATATATATATATATATATATATATATATATATGAGATAAAGTTATATATTTTTATATATCAAGAACAATATTGGGGAAAACTGTGTGACAAAGAGGAAAAAGGTTTCGTGTGGTGTGTTTCGTCCTTTAACACATCGTCGGACTAAATATGTTATATTGATGCGACTACACATTAACGAGCGGCACGGTGGAGTAATGGATAGCGGCTCAAAGAGCCGAGTTCGAATTCCAGTCGAAGCCATTACATTCACTTACATTCTGATCCCCTTGGGAAAGGTATGAATCCTCTTCTTCTCCTCCTGCTATGGGTAAATAACAGGACAGATCGGGTTCTATAGCCAACTGGTCAACCGCAGAAAGAAATGGCAACCTCTGCGGGAAAAAAATCTGCCTCGCCAGTCATGTATCGAAAGATACATGATCGCCTAAGTGTGTATCACGTATGGCAGATAACTGACAGAAATTCACTTACGTGCTACTAACCTTGGGAAAAGGTATGAATCCTTTTCTCCCCTCAGCTATGGATAAATAGCAAGACAGATCGGATTCTATAGCCTTGGATGGCAACTGGTCTACCACAGAAAGAAATGGCAACCTACTGCAGGGAAAAAAAATGTGCCTCGTCAGTCATGTATCGTCCGGGTCTAATGGTCACAAATAGACCATGGTGAGATTCGAACCCGGGTCTCAAAATGCGAATGTTCTAACCACACGGCCACGTGCATATATATATATATATATATATATATATATATATATATATTGTTGAAACTTGACTAATGCATGGAATATTAATACAACACAAAATGTACTTAGAACAAAATGTATTGAAACAAGAAAGTGTACACAATATTTACATATAGTCTTTTGTATATTCTTGGGAAGACCGTTCCTGGAGAATGGGTTGACTTAGTCGCAGTCGGCAGAGTCTCTGGATTGAATCTCTTGTTTCCTCTCTCCGTCTTCCCGGTACCAACAATATTTATATGGTCGGTACTCCACTATGCAAATTAGGTGGATCCTACCACAACATATATATATATATATATATATATATATATATATATATATATATATATATATATGTGTGTGTGTGTGTGTATATATATATGTATGTATTTATTCAAGCAATAAAAGTAATGAAATCAGCCTTATCGGTCAGCTGAATAGATCTCTCCTTCGCATAACTTAGTCATCATGATTACAACCGCGAATCCCGTAATCCATCAATGTCATGGAGACACCACATGTATTGCTACCGTAGTAACAGTGGGTGTGTCTCGGGCAAGATATCCTATCCCTTTTCAGGCCAGATTTGAAATCAGCGTTTTCCTTCTCTTTGACTGGTTGCCTTGGCAAAGGCTGAAAAACCTGCTATTTACGAATAATGTCTGAATTCAATGTTTTCTTTCTGGATTGGCTGCCGCTCAAATTAATGGTGTCGAGTACGCCCTGCTATTTATGCTATAGCTGAAGGAAGATGAATTCATGCCTTTTATCAAGAGCACAATACGAAACAGACTCGATCAGAATTTGATCTCGGCCCGCCGATTTTCCTTTTCCCGCACCGATAACCGTTATACTGCCCGCAAGTCCAACGCCAACCATAAAATTCTATGGTCATAACAGATTCTCCTAAAATTTTGAATATTACCCCTAATTTCTATTCAACAATCTGGCCTACAGTGGCCTAAGAAAGGTTTTTGGCCACATCCAATTTCAAAATTTAATTATATATTCCCAACTCAATATAAATAAACAGTATTTGGAACTAGTTTTGATTAGGTCCTCCATTTGCTAGTTTCAGTGCTTGTAAATCGTCTGAGTCATATTTTGCCACTCCTTTAGCAATGCTTCTTTAAGGGTTGCCACTGACGTGATTTTGGTTGCACGCTCTCGAAGTCTTCGGTCAAGGTGCTCCCAAACGTGTTCTATTGAATTCATGTCAGGATTTTAGTTTACCCATGGCAGTGACTCGATTCCTTCCAGGCCTTTGCTACTTTGCTCGTATGACATGGCGCTCCATATTCTTGAAAAAGGTAGACATTTAAAGTAAATGAAGGTCTTATTTGATGACACAATGATTTAGTAATAACGTGTTTGTGTCATGCATCTTGTCCATATACAATTTGTAAAGCTTCAGTAAATTATACATTTTATAAGGCTTTGCTATAAGACTTTCACTGATCTTCGGAATGAAATTCCAATGCTATGTTTTGAACATAAAAGCAATCTTTTAAACTCTTTTCCTAAAAAAACGGTAACGATTTGGAAAAAAATCTTTTGCTTTCTTAGTTATCATGTCAAACTACAACTTTCAGATTGACCACTGTTCCAAAATCGACCCGCCCTAATGATTCATGGTTCATCATAAGGTGGGCTGTACTACTAAAAAAATCCAAGGTAATTTTTTCTAGTAAGTACCTAAGCTATTTTCACTATCTTGTACGTAAGTATATACCTTAGAAATGGGGGAAACTTGATTTATTTTATATTTGGAGAAAAGATTTTTCTATAATTAAAAAAAAACCCTGAAGTCTTGATATAGTATTAACACTGATGACAACGTGATCAACACATGGCACTGCGTATGATTTACTTCTAATTTATTCATTTGAAAATAAAAACGTATAATCCTTCTGTATAAAAAAAACTATTATAGTTCAAAAGTAAAGGATGTTTACACGTATGATCTTCCGTAGTGAAAATCGCCAATAGGTTAAACTGATAAAAACGTTAGTTTCCTCGAAAGGTTACAAAATTTAAGAAACCTTCTACTTAATCATTGTTTCTGTATGTATGTAGTTATGTATGAGAGAGTATGTGAGTGAACAAGTGAGACCGAAACGAAATAAAATTTTAAGAAACGTTATTTCCCTTATGAAATTAACCAAACCGGCCGCATGTGGCATGTGAGCTGCTGTTTTGCCTATAACTGTTGTAGTGCCTTGTCAAAAAAAAAAAAATTCAATTCCTTTGTAAACAAGACGCTGACACTCTGATTTGTTTGAACCGAAATAAATGTAATCTGTAGAATTTGCCGTATTAGACAGCATATTGTGGCAGGGGGCAATATCACTCCGAAATAATAATAATGAAAGAAAAGGGTGAAACGGAAAACACCAAGTAAAGAGAGGCGTCTTCGAATAACCAAGATGTTGATATGCCGTAAAAACTTTGAAATATTAATTTTACAGATTTTATTTACAAAACGAAATACAATCTTTTTTTAAGCGTACAAAAGATACCAGATTATTAATAGAAGATAGAATTAAGAATGTCTTCATCTAAAGGTTAATTTTATCGATAACAAGACAGCATGAATCTATGTAAAGCTTACCAAAATTGCTCAGAGTTATTAACAGATAAACTTAGAACAATGGCAATACGGTCAGGGTACTGAAAGGTGAAGCGAGTGGGAAGTTTTAATTTAGAAGTGTGTCGGGAAATGGGTCAATTCCTGTTCCTAATAAAAGTATGTCAGTACGTTCGCTCTAGAAAAAAAACAAATACGTCACCAATTCTCTATATAAAGAGCAGAGCAGAGTTGGTTTGAGAGCAGAACAGAGTTGGATTAGAGACAGTGAGGAAGTGACGTCAGAGATTGGAACAAAGCGCCCGCTAACATGTCGATAAAAGTACCGCTGCTCCTGCTACCACTAATATTACTACTACTACTACTACTACCGAGGATGGGACCTCGATGGTTGTAGTAGTTGCGCTAAGAACAAACCAAAAATGTTAAAACGAAGCCACCTCTCTCCTTTAACGAAATTACACGAAGTATTTTCTTTTGCTTTGTTGATCATCGTTCATATACAAGAGACATTCAACTTTTTGCCACGAGAATTGTATTATTATATGTATTGTTGATGTTATATATATATATATATATAACTTTTGTCCCTTTAAAATCGGATCTACTTGGCCATATTTATTTGCTGTTAACCCGATTCTCACCCAACAAGCTTGGTGGTAGACCAACGGAGAGCTTTCGAAATTCTACGACCCAATAACTACTCGCCAGGATCAAAAAATCACAACGTGGCTGGTGAGTGGAATCGAATCGACATTTGAAACCGGAGACTTAGGTCTAACCTGTAATTCTGGATCATACAGGACTAACGGACGGTCTTGTGGATGACGTTGGCCTAGTGGGGTTAGGATACGGTGTCACATGGACGCCTTGACCAGAGATCGCGTAACAATTGACACCGTGCGAGAGGATCGTCTTTACAATATAAGACGCACGGGTGTATAAGACGTACTCCAATTTCAATAGGGCAAATGAAGAAAAAATTAGTAATTAGTAAAATTATTAGTAAATGGTACAGCCTAGGCTAAATTTATGAGGTATTATTTTGGTTAAACACGATATGATTGCAATTAAACGAAATAGGAAAAAAAGAACTATAAAAACCTTATTATATCCGAAGGTTAAAAAAAAAAAAACAAATAAAAATCAAGCAATTATTACAATTGAGCAAAACAGTACAATTACAATTAAAATTCAGTCAAAAATTTTCCTTTATATGATCTGTACAATCTGTGTCTTGTAAACGTCTTAGTGGAATAATTAGGATATAAAAATTCTGACTGTATTTCTACCAATGCAACCGGAGGTTATCGCAAGAAAAATATTAATGAAACAAATATATTTTACAAATATATAATTTGAATTTATTGCATATAATTTTAGTGAAACAAAGTACTAATATTAAACGTGATGAAATTAATATATATTAATTAATATATTATTAATGATAACACTTTTAATCTGCGTAATAACCATTTAAATAATGACAATAAGTATATGAACGTTGCTGTAAAAAGTCTAGGCTAAGAGGAGTTTCCAGGTAGCTAATTTCGGCCGACTATCGCGAATTTTAAACCTACATATAAGACGCAAGGGAAATTTAAAAGATATTTTTAGTAAAAAAAAGTGCGTCATATATGCCGTCAAATACGGTAGTTCTAATAAGTTCATTGTTTTGGTATATCCAGTCATTATATCGTTTTCCGGCTTATTAGATAGACAGTTACCAGAGATTTGCTCTCCATAGAAGATTTTTAGTAAAGTCTAACATACTTATCAGTGTTTTAAAACAACGGTTTTGCTCAGTTTTTTTTTAATTTTTTTTTTAGAATTTTAATAAAACCCCAAAATACGAAATTGGATTCATGAATTAACTTTTGCTTTTGCAAATGACAACAAAAATGTTAAACTATTTTTGTAAATAAACTTGTAAATAAACAGTCTAATAAATAAATAATGTTTAACATTTTAGGTGTCAAATCTCAAGAAAATTAAAAAAAAAAATTAATTAAACCCAGATCTTTGTCATCTATTTTAGTGAGAAATGGCAGGAAAAGGCATTTTTACAAAATTTAAAATTACAGTCACTCATATTATATTTTTTAATCGAGTTCGCCCCAAGCATGGCAGTAAAGCCACTAAGACACAAGGAGTGCCCGCCCTCGGTGTAAATTATATATATATATATATATATATATATATATATATATATATATATGGCAGGGTGGAGTAGTAGTGGATAGCGGGTCGGATTCAGTCGAATCCATTACATTCAGTTACGTGCTAATACGCTTGGGAAAGGTGTGAATCCTCTTCTTCTCCCTCCAGCTATGGGCAAATAGCAGGACAGACTGGGTTCTATAGCCTTGGATGGCAACTGGTCTAGGAGGACAACTCTGAATTCAAAAACCAGAGGAGGGTCGTTTGGGGACCTTGTGGCACGTAGTGTACCAGGTCTCTGTATTCGGCTTTTCAAAAAGTGTGGTTGGCTTTGCACAAAGACTTCATCATTATAATCAAATCATATGTCATATGTGCTGGTGTCTGGCTGTCGGTTCATAGGAACTGAGCTGCTTGACCCTCATACGTCGAATACGACAGGAGAGTCCACCGTATATATATATATATATATATATATATATATATATATATATATATATATATATATATAGCTGGCTATTCATATTCGAGGATACCCGTCTGCTAGGGTAGCAAGCCAGTCCCTATTGCAGACACTTGCTCAGGTACACTTGTGTTTGTTCCTCACCCACAGGCCCCATACTGCATCTATGCTGAGCAGACCTTAGTTACAGTTTCTGGGGGAGAAGCGTGTTATCTAGCGTGATCAACAATCACGTGGCCAAGTGGTTAGAACGTTCGCTTTCTGATCACGAGACACGGGTTCAAATCTCACCGTGTTCGATTTGTCAGGGAGGTGACTTCTTGATGTTATGAGACTTGGGGATGGTCAATCCTAGCGTGCGGCACCCTTGGAAGATGCCTGAAAATCATACAACGGGTTGACCCAAGCCTTGCGAGTGAAATTGGGTAGACGGTCGATAGCTATGCTAGCATGAAGTC
>CAHIKZ030000715.1:580000-652500 GCA_903632075.3 Acanthosepion pharaonis | reverse complement strand
TTCGTATGAGACAACAGTCCTGCTCGGGATTTGCTAACAGATCCACACGAAGGGCATACTGAAGGGTTAACCGCCATATGGTTTGATGTATTAACCCAAGATTTAGTGTTAATTCTTAATTCTCTCAGATGGTTGAGACAATTCTTTTTAAAGTTAGCTATACCTCAGTAGCAGGTATTTCTCAAGTTTGTTCGGTTTTCATCAGCAAGTTCGAATTCCTCTATAGGAATGTTTGCAGCAATTAAATTGTATTTAAGTTTATCCTTGAAGTGTAACCAAGGACAGCCTACATTACACTGACCATGAAAAAGTTGGCTGTACATGAGAATTTTCAGCATCCGATCATCACTCATTCTGATGACATGACCAGCCTATCTCAACTGTGATTGCATCAGAAAGGATTCAATACCCCCGATGCCACATTTGATGAAAAGATCAGGGTTAGAAATTTTGTCCCGCCGTGTATAACCGCATATTGAACGAAGATAGCGTTTATGAAAAGCATCAAGTTGATTGATGTGTGTCCTGTATGACGTCCATGATTCTGACGCATAAAGAATTGTGGTGAGAATGATTGCTCAATAGGCACTGCTTATATGTGAGTGTGTTTCATTAAAACAACTGACAAGCCATTGTGGTTAAGCTTTTAATTCAATTTTCCTGGTTTGTATTAGTTTTCTTTTTCTGAACATAAAGTGTGTAGAATTGTCTAAATGTTCTATTTATCCGAAACGCTTTCGGCTATTCTATTAACCATTATCAAGGATGTTTTCTTTTTTGTTTTTTAACTGAATATGTGGATTTTTATATATTTTTATATAAGAATCCACATATTCAGCTAAAATAAATCCTTGAATAAAATAGCCGAAAGCGATCAAATAACGAAAGATGCCTTCCAAAAGCTAAGACAAAAAAAAAAAAACAGAATAATTTAATTTAAAAAAACAAAACAAACAAAAAACAAAAAACAAAAAAACTAACAAAAAAACAAAAGAAATAAGATTACTGAACCGCTATGTAATATTAGTCCTCTTATATGACAGTGAATGCTGGACAATCTCCTCACAGGTGAAGAAGAGACTTGAAGCAACAGAAATGTGGTTCTACAGAAGGATGCTGAAAATGTCATGAATTGAATATATGAACAACGATGAACTTCTAGAGAAAATGGAAAGCAAAAAAAAAAAAAAAAAACCTTACTCAAATAATAAAGAGAGATTGTTGAAATTTCCAAGGGCCATAATTAGGAAAGAGGGCTTGGAATATTTGATATTCTCAAGACAGATTGAAGGGAAGGAGGAACACAATCCATTACCTACCTGTCAAGCTTGAGTGAAGGGTGGTTGGAGCAGGGTTTGGGAGAGATAGCAGAAAGAGAAAATTTGTTAAGGGCCTTTTTTTTTAAGCAATTCACCTCAAGCAAGGTAGGAGTGCCACTAGTAAGCAAGGGGCTAGAGTGAGTATAAGTAAGGGAAAAGACTGGGTATGGGGGGTGGGGGTGCTAAGAAAAGGATAAAAAGAAGAAAGGAGGAGGATACAAAGGAGAAAGGGTATCAAGGCAACAGAAGATGTCGATTGATATTACATTTAAATTTTCACTGATACAAATATTAACTCATAGCTGCGTTGGGATAATAGATGAATTCTCACCTTTCCCAGGTGGATTTGCACGTAAATTAATATAACGAACCCGATTAGTCACGGATTTCAAATTCCGAGCTATTATCCATTATTACCCCCCCCCAGGTCACTGACGAAGTACTGACCAAGCTCGACGTTGCTTAACTTCGGGATCGTACGGGAACCCTTGTTTCAACTGATGTAGCCATAAGCCAGACGTTTGGAAAGGTGCGTTTTTTAATACAGTGTTAGGGGCGCCACTTTTCATTGATATGTCTCTGTCGAAATCAGCAAATAATTTGCAAAATGTGCTTCTTAATCTTCTGCGACAGGCAGAATGCGTAATCAAATTCACTAGTATTAGTTGCGGAGGAAGCTGTGGAGAGCCTTGGTCTCCCGTGTCCTGACGGAACACGGTACACGGAAGAAGAAGCAATATTGGTTTTTTGCAAAGTCTATCTTAGTCTGGAACAAGGCCACAACGTGGGGAAGTCTGTGAGATTCGAACTCTAACAGTATGCGAGATGTGCTTGCTAATCAATCCCCAAAAAACTTACACCATTGCCTGCTCCCCGCTCCCAAGGTGAAAATGATCTGAAGTAATTTTAGTGTGCAAATGCTTATTCACGACCCCCTGACTTTAAAGTCGCTCTCTCTCTCTCACACACACTCTCTCGCTCGCTCTCTCTCTCTCCACTCGAAAACAGTCTGGTGACAGGCCTGACCATAACGAAGCGAAATCAGTTACACTATGGCACACAAAGTTCTAACTATGGAGTTCTGGAGTCGAAATCACTAGCAAAGCTGTTGGTAGCAAATTTCGTTGGCAAAGTTCTACAGCAGCCGACCTGTATAGGTATTTATTTAGATACTAAGCTTCCTTAGCTTATGGTACAAGACCACAAGTGTTGAGTACCTCGGTCCTGGGATAATATTTTTAGAGACTGGCTTAAATAAATCACTCTCCAGCGATAGTTGTAATTAATAATACCAAGGGTAGTAGTTCTATGTTTCATTTATCAATAATAGCTACTTAATCGATTTTAGTAATACTTAATTCAGCAAATCGGTGCAGAACTGTCATTAAGAGACATCAGGAAAATTAATGACAGCAGGGTAGCAGTAAGAGTATGGACATTAATGGAAGTAGGAGTAGGAGACGTAGTAGAAGCATGATTGCAGTAGGATTGCAGTAGGAGTGGCGTGGTTGTGGTTAGTATCAGCAGCAGCAGCCCGCAGTGGAATTGCAGCAGAATTACTATTAAACAGTTTGTAGTAGGAACGTTACACAGACGTAGCAGCGAAGAGATTGAGGGGGATTGTGTGTGTTGGCTGCGACAGAGAGTGTAAGCGAGCGAGCAAGAGAGTGCGAGAGATAGAGAGAAAAAGAGAGTGTAAAAAAGAAAAAAAAGGGGGGGAAAATTGTTAAAAAAGAAAAGAAAGGAAGAAAGATAACTCTCCCCACATCATCATCATCGTCAACAACAAAGTCTTATTTATTTGTTTTTGGTTTCTTTGTTTCATTCATCCGAAAGAGATAGAAAGAAAGAGAAACGGGAAAGAGATAGTGTGGGGGGGGAGAAAGAAGAAAGAAAGTGAGAGAAAAGTTTAACTTTTTCTCCCTTTCTCTCTCTCCCACCCACCAACTTCTTTACTTCCATCCCCCTATCAACATCATTTGTGTATGTGTGCGTGTATGTGTGTGTGTGTTGGGGGTTAATTGGTTGGTTGGAGTCGCTTACCTATTCTTTTCGTTAATACCTACCTATCTACTTACTCTTTTTATTCAACTGGCTTACGTCGTGTTAGTTGTTGTGGGAGAACCAACACGGAAAAACACATCACTCCAGGCTTATTACACAAGGGAGTGAGTGTGAGTCAAGGAAAAAAAATAATTAAAAACACCAATTTCTCCTACATACATACATGCATATTCATTTATTTATATATAAATAAATATATATGCATGTATTTTATCAACAAAAACCAACTGGAGGAAAGACCGCAGACATAAGGAATATAAAAACTCAAAATCCATCTCATCACTTACTTACACAACGTCATCACTCGTCAATTTCGTGTAAATGAAATGTTTATATATACATAAAAAAGAAAGAAAAAAGGGTATAATTGCATACCTACAGTACACGTGAAATGTATTATAAATAATACATAACAGATTTTACACATACATTTCATTTTTCATACATCCACAGACACACACACACTACTTTCAGTGTGTGTGTATGTTGTATAATATGTAATTAATTATTTATTCACAAATTTATATATATATATATGCATGTATGTGTGTATATATATATATATATATCCTTGATTGATTGATATCGTAAACTGATTTGTACACAAGATTGAATTTATTCTTTCTACGTCTACGCGACATACGACTTCAAGGAAATTTATTTTTTATTAAGGAATTATTAAAAACTCGCTGGATTTACACGGAAATTTTTTTACTTACTGCATTTATTTAAATAATTTGTAAGGCATGTGTTTGTTTTGATTACTGCAAAAAGAAAAAGAGGAGAAAACACCTTGGGGGAAAAAAAAAAAAATTAAAAATATTTATTTTTTTGGAGGTGAAAAATTAAACCGGTTTATTTTTGTTTGTTTATTTATTTATTGATATTGAAATATATTAATAGGTAAATAAATAAAACTTAAAAAAAAAAAGAATTAATAAAAAAAAAAAAGGTAACAAGAGGAGAGAGTAAGAAAAAATAATAAAAAGAAAAAAAAAGAAAGTTTTTTTTTTTCCTTAGTTTTTTTTTTTTTTTTTTTGAGTATTTTTTTTTTTTTTTTGGCATTTTAAGTAACAAACATGGCTGACTTGGAAGCTGTTCTAGCCGATGTGAGTTATCTCATGGCTATGGAGAAGAGTAAATCTTCTCCAGCCGCCAGAGCTAGCAAGAAAATTGTCCTTCCAGATCCAAGGTAGGTTTCTCATTCAAATCACACCCTTTATCTACCCGCTATGTCCACCTTGCACTGATTTCTTGTACCCGACCCTAACTTGCTTGTTTTTCTTCTTGTATGTAAAGAAGAAAAAAAAATGGTGTGACTTCTTTCAATCTCTCTCTTTATTTTTTTTTCCTCTCATCTTTATTTTATTCCTTCCCGATTCCTTTTTCCTCTCACTTAAATCTAAATTCCAAACCGTTTATTTATTTATTTATTACCGTTTTTCATCCATTCACTGTCTTTTATGTCTTCATGAATTTCTTATAATTCTTCGTCCTTTGCGGAGTGTTGATTTCCCCACGAAACTATTCTCATTGTAAAATCCAATGTCTTTTAATGTTTTGGATATTTTTGGTCATTCCCTTCTTTGACGATTAAATTCTATCATCATTTTAAATTGACAATCTACAATCTTTCTTCGTTTGCAATTTTTTTTTTAATTTTACGTTAAAGTTAATTTTATCAGAATTTTTACCTTAAAGATTTCTGATCAAATTCTGTAAATGTCGATGATTCCTTTCTTTCAGTTCCGATTTTTGGTATTTATTTTATTTTAGATAATTTATATTTCATCCTCTTCTTAATTATTTGCCTCTAAATAAAATATAAAGATTCTAGTAAAAAAGAAAATAGTTTTAAAAAATAAAATAATTATTTCAGAATCATTTTTAAAAGAAATTTTCTTGTTGATGTTTTAAAATTAAAATTGTCAATCATGACATTTTTTTAAAATAAATTTATTAAATGAGTTTTTGTTTCTAATTATTTTTTTAGAATTATTTATTCCAAATGATGTTTCCAAATATATTTACATTTTACAATAATAAATAAAATAACCATTTTTAAAAATATTTAAAAAATGCTTCTTGATTTTAGTTTCGATTTTTGTGTTTCAAGTTGAGTTTATTTTTTATTATAAATTAAAAATATGACAATTTTAAATTTTCTGGTTTTAAAACTCCAAATTCAAAGACTATTTTCTTCCTCTTGTCAAACATTTTTAAAAAATCCTTTAAAATTTAAAAGAAATAAATTATCCTTTATTTTTTGGTCGGTGATAATTTCAGTTTCAAAATCAAAACAATAATTTCAATTCTTTTTTTCTGTTTTTACACGGATCGAATTGTATTTAATTTAATAATTTATATTTCTTTAAATCTTTACATATGTAAAGAAACCTTAGTTTGATTTTATTCGAAATTTTAGGACCAAAAAAAAATGTCTTATTTATAGTAATTTTTTTTTTAGTTAGTATATTTTTAGTAATATATTTATTTACTTTCTTTAATTTTAAATACCTGTCCAGTGTTTATAAATTATCAATCAACCTTTAAATAAATATTTATTTTTTCTTTCAATCTCTCAACTCATCATTTAATAAAATTCTTACTTCAACTCACCTTTCTACCTACACACATTTTTATTTTTCCTTCTCTTCATTAAAATTAAATTAAATTCATTTCTCCTTTTATTTCTTATGTTCCTACATTATTTCATTATTTTTTAAAAAGTTTATTCTCACATGTAATTAATTAAATTAATTTTAAAAATATATTAAAAATGATTAAAACGATCAAGTTTAAAAAAAACGCTACTTTTTCTTTATACAATCGTTAATTCATTTATTTTTTTTTCTAAGCTTCCAGCAAAACAGAAATTCGCCTTTTTATTTTAAAATGAAATAAATTCTAATAATTATTTGCTTGTCATCATTTCTCAGCTATTGTACTAATCAGCAAAGATTTTCATTTCTTAAAATATTTCCAAAATAGTTACTTATTTTACTGAATGCTTGTATATACACCGTATGGATACGAACGAAGGTTTTTCAACGATTTTAAACACTGAACCCCCATTTTGTGTCCATAGTCGTAAAAACGTGTATAAAGCCTGTACCTTTCCAAACTACACCGTCCCTAAGTTTGCAATAATATTTGTACATATTCTATGATTGTGCCTATATAATATACACAACAGTTGTAGATCAGAGGTAGATAATACATACATGTCTATATATATTCATATTTTTTGTGTTTTTCTTGTTTACAAAGAGAAAATCAGAGCTACCTTCTTTTTTTTTCTTTACATGTGATGTGATATTTCCACCTCCTTTTTGAGTTGGTGTATAGATAATCTCTCCAAGATCTCTTGTTTCTTTAGGAAAACAAAAATCAAACAAAAAAGACATTTTTAAAGCCCCTGCCAACGATCGATGTAAACTAGTTTAAACATTCATTTATTAAGAATTCTAAGGAACTAAATAGATTGCTGTTATTTACACAAAAAAATAAATAAATCATTCCCTTTTTCTTTTAAGACTGAGTCCTTCGTTTTTTTGTGAAAATGAAAATCACTTTTTCGTTTTTTGGCATTTTTTTTTTTTTACTTTTTAAAATTTCGTTTGCAAATTCATCTAATAAAAGATTAATTTTTATTAAAAATATATCTTTAATCAGAAAATATATCTGCAAGAGTCGTTTTAATTAATGCCATTTTCATTTTAACTCGAATAAATCAACAAATCCCTTCCAAAACAATTTGAATTTCTTGTTTGAAAATAAAAATGGCCATAAAGTGGGTGTTCAGTTTACTTATCCACAGTCTCCAAACCAGTCGATTCCTAGTTTTTACTTACCGTTTATTTATTTATTTTTCTATTCACTTTTAGTTTTATTTAATTTCTAATTTCTTTTTTTTTTTTTTTTTTTTTTTTTTAAGCCTGGGAACCAGTAAAAAAGCATCCTCTTTTATTTTTCCCTCCTTTTTCTCAATAAGCAGCAGAAAAAAATAATTCCATCCCCCCCCGCACCTTTTTTTTTTTTTTTAACATGTTGCATGTAAAAAAAAAAGAAAAAAGGATGGAATGACTTTGATGATCCTTTTGTTTTAAATACAAGACTTTATTTTGAGGAAGGATATGATTTTTAAATGGTTCCTTCCATTTCAAAGCTGCACACAATCATTTTGTTGTTGTTGGAAAAAGACGGCGCAGTTTAAAATGAAAATAAAATGTAATCGAAATTATGTTTTAGTTTAAATGAAAATTGACAATGTTGTTGTCATTCATAATTACACACATTGTCATTGTCATTACTAATTACCGACGATCACAATTTAATGACTAATTATAGCTGTTTTTTTTTAGTCTCGATTAAAAAGTTTAGTGTAAATTATATACTCTACTCACTAGATTATACACCAAACTAAGGATTTTTTTAATCATTACACTAGACAGAATCTAAGTGTTTAAAAATCTTTAGTTTTTCTTTTTTTTATTATTCTCGAAAATGCAAAAACAAAAAAAATCTCATCTTCTTTCCTATAGTATGAACGGTCGTATTCTTAATTTAATATTTATAGCTGAAATTTAAAATGTCTATAATATTTAAGGAAACCGTTTGCAATACTAAAATTATGACCGACAGATATGGAAGAATTTCTTTTCTTTCTTTACGTATCCGTTTGGTGTGCACAATCAATCACAAGAAACGTAAAAAACAAAATAATTATTAATTAATCCTTTTTTTAAACTTAAATTATAAATTGTGTTGCCAATGAACATAATTCTAACTAGTAAAAAGTGATGTTTGAATAGTCTGGTATTCTGAATCAATCAGTTAATTTATTGAATCTAGAAAGAACTGACCCAAGTCACCCCACTTCGTTTACTGTGTGCCATAGAATACACACATAGATATGATTTTTGTCTTGTCTGCCTGATGCTGCATGTAGGATAAATAAATATGATAAATAAATATGATAAATAAGTAACCATATCAGGATTTATTTCTATTCAGTCATCAGTGTTTGTTTTTTGTTTTTTTAAATATTTCAGTATTCCTCCTTCAAACATCATCTTCCTTCATCATTTTGTATCGTTTGAAATAAAGATTTAAAAAATGTCATAGTCTTTTTACTTGTTATTTCTTATGTTTTCTTTTAGAGAGATTGGTTTTTCTGAATGTGTGTTTTATTTATAAATTTTATTTTATCTTTCTAGTATACGAAGCGTGATGCACAAACATCTCCTTAAAAATGGTGTTGTAACTTTTGATCACATCTTCGACCAAAGGATTGGTGAGTAGTATTATTTTTCAAACTTTCCACTACTACCACCTCTACATTTTCAATGTGTTTATTTGTGTATGGTCACTTTGTCCACTGTTCATGTTAGTCTGTGAATATGTGTTAGGATTTGCGTACACCACACGTGTGAACATAATGTATGTGTTGTTGGAAATGTACGATTATACGATATGTGAATAAGTTTTTCTACATTGCCTGCGTGTGTATGTTTTAAGAATATTAGATTTTTTTTTTTTTGTATTCTGAAAACATACTACGTATGTGTAGGTTTGCGTTTGTGCATTCATTTTCATTACGTGTGTGTGCGCGCGCGTGTGAGAGAGGGAGCATGTATCTTGATGCATACATGTGCTTGAATATGTGCAAAAATAGTTTGTAAATTGTACAATATATAAATGTGCAATGTGCATTCATTTCATATCAATTAATAATTGTGCGTATGTTTATAATTGATAATGTCCATGTATATTTTTGTCTGCTTTCATCATCCTTATCGCCTTCCAACCAATTTCCTTCTTGATATCCCCCTCTTCCCTCATACACTACAGCGAAATACTTTCTACACACACACACACACACACACATATATATATATATATATATATATATATATATATATATATATAGTGTTCAGTACTTTTATCTATCCGCATGCTTTCTCCCCGCTGTACACTGATAAATGAAATTGAAATCTATTTATATACTTTTTTGCTTGTGTGTGTGTGTCCATCAGAGATGAAATTTTTTTTAACCTTTTAATATTCTCACTTTTTAAAATGGACCAAATAAAACATTTCTCTTTATTTAAAATCTTCAGATATTGTTATTTATTTTTATTTAATGCATTGGTGTTTATTTCCTCTCTCTCTCTCTCTCTCTCTCTTTGCTTCAATGGTGGTCTCGTATTGTGTGTAGGAGGAAGCCGACCCCCCTCCTTACTTTCACATTGATTCACTCCAACTCACTCTTACAAAAATCAACAGTGCACACTTATGATTCACTTTAGTGTCGTTAATAGTTTGTTGGCTTTTTGATGAGTTGACCTCTGCATTCTTTTAAAACCGTACAATAAAAATTATGCATAGAATTTGGCGAGTAATTTACAAATCAAAGTTAAGTGAATGCATTGTATCATTTTAATTTTCACCAAATACAATTGTAAATTATTTCATTGACGCTAAATAAAAGTAACCGTTTTTTTGTAGTTGAATATTTAAAACAAAATTTCTTTTGCTTCTGCAGTAAGGTTATATTTTTTTTTTCATACATTATTAGTTTGTAAAATTAATGTACATCATCCTTTTCTATGTACTTGTGATATCAATCTGCCAACAATGGTAGGAAATAAAATATTTTCTTCCCTGATGGCTTCAAATTTATTTTTTATGATCATTGACCACTTGTTACTATCTTGCATTTATTTATTTTATTAGTATAATCTTGTTGTCTACAGGTTTACAAAACCTATACAGTCGGCATTTATGATGTCAGACACACACACACAAGGCTGATATGGCATCATCATACCTTTCACTCCACTCCAGCTACTGCTACTCAGTCTCATCCTTCTAACTTAGTTGTAGTGATGGTGGCAAAGCAAGCTGATACCTGTACTAACCTTTGACCTAACCCCTAATTGCTTTACCTTGACAGCTTATCAATGATCAAACTTGTTCCTCCTTGTCCTACCTACTTTCAGTCATTGCTGTTGTTGCAGTAATTACAATACCAATATTAATAAATTCTAATAGTGAATAATTTATGTGCACACCTAAATGATTAGAACAGCCTTTTTTTTCTTTTTTTCTTTTTTTTTGCTGTTACTTTCGCTTTTTTATTTTAATTGTAAAAAAATTCTGTAAAAAAGAAAAAAGCCTTTTGAGAAAATACAACACATCTCCAAAAGCTATTCTTCTTCCTATCCTCTTTTTCTCTCTTCCCTTCATCCATTATGGAATCTCCTTAAATCTCTCCAGACTCTCATCTCCTCCTCCTCCTCCTCTTTGTCTGCATAGCTCATCATAGCCATCACCTGTTCATTGTCTATTTGTTGGCTGGCTGCTACTGATATTTTCTTTTTCCACACTTGTTGATTCTCCTATATTCCAATCTCATTTGCAATTGATTTGCATTATATCTAAACAGAAACAAAATAAAAGGAATGCTTTCTTCTGCTTGATGAAAATTTTTAAAAAAATGCATTTCTCTAATCTATCTTGATTGATTCATCTTAATTTACTATGCTAAGGAAATAAATTACATCCCCTTATTTTTTTTTTCACATTTGGCAAATAATTAATGTAAAAATGTTGTTTTTTGTTTTCCTTTACTTTGCATTAGAATCATTAATAGTTTTTATTAAGAGATTGTCTTAAAATCTATGGCAGGCACTACATGCAGTAATTTATTTCATTAGAAATTTTTAGCTTAAAACCATTTGTTTATCAGATTTTCTCATTTTGTTCCTTTAATTGCTTATTTTAGTGGTTCGCTTAATATCCCTCCCCACCAGAAATCATTAGAAAGTAATGAATACTAAACCTAAGATTCTCATAGGCTGTTCAGAACGATGCCTATTTATGGTAAGAAAAGTTAACCCCCCCACTAAGAATTAGAGCTTACAATGCTGTTTCGGATATTGATTTTACCATGCTGAATATGATCTGGAAGTATTGCGTAATAGTGGACCAAAATATTTTTATGCTGACCAAAATTAGGTATTGCTACATGGAACTTCCCTATTTGGAAATGAAAAATAGTCAACTTTTTTAGGCAAATCCAAAGAAATAAATTGTGAATGAATACTAATTTCATTTGAATTGAATGTGTAGAAACTATATTATTGTGCTCAGTCAACTCTAATGTTTTTGGTCACCTCTTTCTTTGTGAATATCTACATGTTTTCTGTAAAAATTAATTCTGCATAAGCAAAAATACGTTTTTTTTTTTTTGTTTTTTGTTTTTTTTTTGTTACACTCTGAATGGTATCTCCAAATTATTTTGTATTGTTATTTTTCAGGTTACCTTTTATTTAAGGACTATTGCAATAATGGAAGTGATGTACCTATCCAGGAAATCAACTTTTATGAAGAGGTTAGTTTTCAAATTAAGCAGACACATCGGATCTCTTCTTCATGATCAAAAATTGTTTACTTTGCATAAACTACCAGAATGTCTGATCACTTGTTTTACTATAAAAACCTGCCTTCAGCATCCACCTTTTTAAAGTGGCAAATATATTTTCACTTTGATACAGATACAACAAACTTTATTTAAAAAAAGTATTTCCATAGCTATATTAAAAGTGTCATTTTTACTCAGTTTTATTTTTCAGTAAAAAGTTTGGTAATACAAAACCTTAATAAAATATCAAATGAGCTTGAAAATGGCTCTAAGGCACCAATTTGCCATTATTCCTGATAGACCAGTTTATGGAAATATGGTCACATGACCTAAACATGTCTATCAGTCTTTCTTAAAGACGAGAATAAACTTATTGATATTTTCGTATTTTCTGCTTTTTATCACAAATATAATTTGTGCTTGTTTTGCTTATCACTTTTAAAAATAAAAAGTAGTTAAATTTTAAATTGGACACAGTAGGGAAGATGGAGGGCTATAACTATTCAAGTAGAACCTTTTATAATAATGCCATAAATATTTTAACAATGGTAAATAACAAAACCCTCTTTATTTTAGTAATTTCATCTTGTTTTGCTTTAACCATCCTGTTGTATCTTTGTGCTATCATTGACTTTAACTTACTCATCTAGAACTGATCATTGGAAAATGTATGTTCTGACTTAATTGATGATGTTGTTATATTCGATGAATTACTGATATTCAGGCTATCAATATTCAGAATTTTTATTTACTGGCTTGATTTTAATTTTCTGCTTCTTTGACTGTGGGGTTAATGATACTAAATATATTTAATATATGTTCTGAACACCAAAAGTAAACTTTCTTTCAACACATACATAATGTAAATATCAAAGGAAAACAGTCATGATTAGCATACCTTTATTGTGGCAGAAATAGCTGACAAGTATTCTCTTTAGAGTGGCAACTGTTCTTATGGCACAGTTCGCATTAGTTTGAAGTTTGTATCTTGAATTTGCAACAATCAAATGTTTTGTTCTGTCCAAAGATTTGATCATGACATTTGTGTTTGTGATGATTTGCATAAACTTTTAAAACCATAACATGGTTTAATTAAAATATCTTGACTGTGTTTTATGATGGACATATCACAGTTAAATAATGCATTTTACTTACAAGCTTTAATCCCCAAAGAGAATTGGTGCCATTCATGGTAAAAAATGACTAATCCCCATATCCATAGTTATGAGAATGAACTATTTTTTTATTTTGCTAATGGTATTAGTTGCTGGAAACTCATATTGGAAACAGCAGTTGCATTTAGGTTTTATATTAACTCCTTTTATTTTTAAATGATCTAGTTTTTTTTCTTTTAGCAAATATCATCATATGCTTACCTGTGTACATATGGAAAGAATTGATTAGATAAAACCTGGTTCAGTTAGCTATAAGATGTAGCAGGCTTTTTTGTATGTCAAGAAAATGAACAGATTCATTGTTGCATAGAATTACCCTGAGAATTTCATATTATTCTGTTTAGATTTACTTTGTATCTGTTGGTTCGTGTAAGTTGACCAAAAGACAGCTTTCTAAATATTAGCATTTTATCACTTATGGTCATCATCCATGTCTTTATTCACTAAAAACCATCTAAAAACAAACAGTTGACCTGTTATATCAAAGGAAAGAGTTTATGCCTGACTTTGAAAGAGTTAAGTTGTCTTCTGATTTGGGATTGTTATATTAGCAGAGGTAGACAACTCTTTTTATCAAGGTTTAAAAAAATCTCAATAATCCATTGTTATAGCATCTTTTGTATCTCCTCATGTGAAATTGTCTGTCAGCAAAACTTGATAATGCACATGTTTTAGGTTAATTATTGTTTTATATCTAATTGAAAGAGCTATGATCAGAATCTTTACCAAAACAGATTCTTGCAATGAAATTTTGTACTTGTTCCTAAATGTATATGTAATGACTTGTCTTGAACTGCAGGCCTTAAGGATTCCAGTTTAGTTTTTATGCCACTGAGCCACATGGGTATGCATGTTTGAATAATTATAAAATAGCAGAACATTGAGATAGCTTCTCTAACTTATTTATTATCTTGGTTGAAGTCAGAGAACCAATGTTGTGGTCATTTTTTTTTTTTTTTTTTTTTTTTTAAAGAAAGAAGCATAAATACAGTATATAAACACCTTCCCACCAACATCTGAAATTACAACATAGAAATAAATAACAAAAAATATATCTTTTTTTTTTTTTCTCTCTCGTGATATCTACAGCTATATTGCAATGTAAATTCATTTCAAATTTTGGGAATTGAGCCAGCACTTTTTGTCTATTTATTCCACTATAAGTTTAGGTCTTGGTGGAATTTATGTATTTCATATCTGGTGAAGTAGTTAATAATCTAGCTAGCATACAGTACTATATATGAGTAAAATCCATAAATTATTGCAGGAAGAATTTGGTTCATATGATAAACTGGTTAGCTTGTTTAGTTTAAGTCAAAAAGCTCATACCTCACTCAAGATTTCAGCTTTGTAAATATTTTGATGCTTGTGAAATAAATGATGCTGTAATTTACAATATCTATAAAAACAATCACCCTTTATTTATGAAGGGATGCTGAAGAGTTCTTGGCCTGATCCACTTCTCAAAATCTGGCCAATTGACAAAACCTCACATTTGTTTTTTTTTTTTTTTTAAGCACTTGTGTTGAGAACTTATCAGCACCCCTTTCATACATTTAATATTTCAATATTATAGAGTACAGGTAGTGGTAGTCCACAGTTTGGGGGCAAACTTTAGATACTACAATTTCACATATATGGTTGCAGAAATATTTTTCACCCATTTTAGAGGTATAAGTAGCTGTGAGCCAGATTTGCCATCAAATACAATATATAAAATTTATTTCTGAAAATTATTTTTTATTTTTTTTACAATGATGTTCATCCTGTACAAGGCCCAAGAGCCACTTAAGGCATAGGTTTACAGAATAAGAGGCAGAGTTTATGCAGATATGTGGGGAAGGTAACAGTTAACACAAGACTTTAACAGGTTAAGATTGTAGTGATCAGGGAAGCATCCTCTTTGGAGGCAGTTCCACAAAGCAACAGTTCGTAGGAAGAAGTGGAACTTATTTCTTACCAGTGGAATACAAAGGGAATGAGAGTGGTTCATTACAATGCAACCGGCATGGCAGGTCTTAGCTGGGAAGTTTTTACAACAGTAAAAAAGAATTATATATATGAAAAATGCTGGTTCTATATCGACTACTTCTGGTTTTATCTTGAGAATTCGCTGTTATGGTTCTTCATGTCTGATATTAACTGCAATCTAATACTGCTTAAGATCTAATACAAGTATAAATAAATAATAATCTCTATAGTGGGCAAACTAGAATGCACCCATTAAGGCTTTTCGTCAGTGAAAGAGGAACTTGTTTAATAAGTATTCTACATGTATATAAATGTAGTCACTATTTTAGTCATTGAAACCCATGTTGATCTGATCTTGTAAATTGCTCCTGTTAATTTGACTATTAAAATGTACTTAACATTGCACCCCCACACTTTTTCTCTTTTTCTTTTTCTGAGCAAATTAGCTTAACAAGTAGGAATACAAATAAATGAAGCACACAATATTGATTGTTGGTGTCATTTTATATTCATGACTTGGAAAAAGTCATTAATTCAAATCTCCTTATATTCTATCTTAGCACCACTGATTTTAAAACCTGGCATGACAATTGAGTATAAAGGTGAGTTCTTCATGCTCATCCAATTCCAGACATGAATATCAACTCACAAAGACAACAGAGATTATACAAACTCAACATAAAGTCATTTTGTTTATAATAAACTATCTAGACAGATATGCTTTACAGAGAATGTCTTATTTTATTGGTAATTATAATATCAGTCATCACCATTGAGTCATTAGCTTGTTTTATAAAGGAGACAAGAAAGTAAGTCACTGACTGTTACTTGTAATACAATTGCCAGAATACAGTTATGAAATTAAAGAGTTGTCATCTCCGTATTAGAAATCTTAATGGACTGTTCTGAGGCCAATGTTAATATTTTTTCAATAGTTATATAAAGTTTTAATTGATAGATTGAAAGAACCTAAATAAAATGCTAAAGACCTTTCATCTTTTTTATTAAAAATATTTTCCATTTATCAATTAGTTATTTCGATAGACACTACCTTTAAATTTGATCCTCTTAGCTTTATGTTCAATCTGATACCTTTTCTTTATTGATATACATGGAAATCACCTGTTTAGATTTAGGTGTGGCTCTCTAGTATTGAACTATTGTGAGTAATGTTGGTATTGGATAGCCATTTGTCTCCTTGACACTACACTTCCGATATCATTATCAAATATGTCAAAAGCTAAACTCGTATTAAGAGCTAAATTCTACTCTCTGGGGATTAGAGAGAGACCAACTTTTTTGCAAATGACTGTAATGTCCAATGAGATCGATTGCACATCTTTGTGCAAGGTTAGTTGGCATCTAATCAGCAGTGGTCCAGCATAATGGTTGCAGTGGTTGATCCTCTTAAGCATTTGATAGACACCACCTAGAAATGTTGATCCACTAAACTCTAAGTCTTGATGGTCTCTATGATCTTTTTTTTTTTTTTTTTTTTTTTTTTTACCCTTTACTGGATTAAAGATTCAGATCACATTGTGTAGAAGATCAAATTTTATCCACTAAAACAAAATCTGATTGGTCCTGTTATTGTAATGCTATGATTTGTCTCTCTAATTAAAACTAAATTAAATCTTTTATCCTTGGAGTTGTTTTAAAACTGTTATGAAACCAAAGCCTATTCCTAAGTAGGATTCTTTAGTCTTAAAAAATGACTGATGTATTTAGAAATCTATCATTGGCCCCATCAGTTAACATCTCTGCTTTCCTTCTAAACAATTTCAGTTTTGATCAACTTTATCCTTTTTCTTTTTAAACTGTTCTGTTTTAAATGTAGATGTTATTGTGATAGATTTAATGCTTCTATGATATAATTGTATAAGAAAAAGTGGGAAATCTGAAAAACAGTTCTGAAACTGGAAAAAGTATTATCAGGAACAAATTAGATTCATCATTTCTGTCTGAATTTCTGCGATTTACATGCGGACTATTGTCCTCATCTTTGTTTTTATCACAGCATTTTATTTAATCTGTGGGTAGATTGATCTCATTCCACTGCCCTTGTTGAGGGATATCTAGTAGATATTTTAGTACTGCTGATTCCAAGTACACTACTTGGCTCTATGCTTTAATCCCTGTGGGGCAATGACCTAATGGATTAATATGTTGGTTTGCGAATTTGGTATCATAGTAATTGTGAGTTCAATCCTTAGACTGTATAGGGCAGACTTAGACTCGGTGGAAACAACAAGCAATAACTGAGCAGTACTAAAACAGGACAAGACAAAATATCCCAAGGATGTGCAGTGGGACGAGAACAATCTACCTCTACAAATGAAGTAAAGGGTTCAGTTTGAGATCCCCTGTAGGTTATCCAGGAGGTTGGAGAGCATAATGGCTGAAACACTGTGATAGCAACAACAAAGATAAAGCTGATAGTCTGCATGTAAATTGTGTAGATTTGTCTTGTTTCATTCATCCTGAACATCACCTTTTTTTTTTTAATATTTCTCTATGATAATGAGTGTTTTAGTAAAAAGAAAAATGATTCATAAATGTTGGTCACTTTCCAAAAGGTGATAATGTTTTAAGGTAAATAACTTGTTGCTTAGATACAACTGGTGGGGTAAAATAGAGCCGAGGGTTATTCCCATATATTTGAAATGTGAAATCTGTGCTCAGTGTAACTTGACATTCGCTTGATAAATCTCAGGAAATGGTGTCCAGAATTAAGTATGCTTGTATAAGGAGTAAAACTAGGTTTTATTTGAAAACTGTCCTTTTTGTGGGTGAAGGTAAAAACCTTCCTTGAATTGAACTCTGTTTCTTTGTACTGCATAGATCCAAAACCAAAGAGGAGGAAAATGTTATAGAGAATATCCACAGTGAATAAATATTTTTCCCAGCATTTTTATCTTGTCAGTGTTTCTAAATTGGAGAGGCAAGAAGAATTTCTAATATACTAGTTATTGTTAGAATCTTGAATAAAATAATTGTAAGCAGTAAACAATAATAAAAACGTAAATTTGTATTTTTGCATTAATATGAGAAAGATTTTGACTTATTGAGGATATTGAAACTCACTTTGTAATGATTATAACTGAATATGATTTGATTAGAAGCTGTCATTTCCAGATTCTCACTAATGGCTCTTCATCTTCTGTTTTCTTTTTAATTTCATAGATTTACTTTCTGGTAGATTTAATTCTAGTTTCTTTCTTCTTTGGTTTGTGAACATAATATATAGAAATGCAATTGGCTTAATGGTTATTGGTGTGAAAAATGGAATCTGAGCCAAGTTCAGATTCCAACTTACACCCTTCTTTTCTTTTTTTCTCCTTAGATTGTCTTTTAGTTATGGTAAACAATAACCATTCTAAAAGAAGGAAAACTCAGAATTCAAACCCCCTTGCCAGTATATCATTGGCCAGCATTACTCTCCATATTGGATAGACTAGTGGAAGACAAGAGGCTTGCAACAGACTGTGAAAATAGTTTAATTATATATATATATAATAAAGGACAGATAGGAGACATTTATAAATTTAACATGTTTTACATTTATAAAGCTTTAAAAAAAGCCAAATGTTAAATTTATAACCGTTTCCTATTTGCTTTGTCATAACCAGATCATTAACCTCATGATGAAAAATGTATTTATATTGCACAGCATATACTTATTTTTCTACATAATCAACTTTTCTTACTTGTCAATGCACTAACTTTTCTAATAAATACTAATAATTTTATCAAGACTGATATTGAATCACTCTTGTGAATATATATCTTGTGTGTGTTGAGTGTATATGAATTGGAATTAAGTGCTTCTGCCTTTCATAAGGGTAGGGTTTTAAATTGGTCACTTATCAAACTTGTTATTGTTTCGTGTTGTTTGACTTACTGACACAATTATCTCTTGTTTAACTGTTCTTGTTCTGGCTTAAAATAGTTATTATTATTCTCTATTTGATGATCTTTTTAAATTCCACACAAGAACTTTTTTATAATTATGTCTACATTTTCAGCTGCATCAAATATTATCAATGAAATAATTTTTTTAAGCAATATGATTAGAAAAGTTATAAAATAAATTTCATCTTATTTGCTTTTGTCCAAACCAGTAATCCTTTGAAGAAATCCTATCTCTTCAAATATTTATCAATGTATTTGGTTTCACTAAATATTTGAAACTTTTATAGAAACTTATGCACAACACTGGATTTTGTTGCCTAAATTAGACTTTATTGGTTTACTTCATATTTTTTCTGCTTTGCTCAATTTACTGCTATTGCTCTTAATTTAGATTTTTTTTCTTTAGAGAAGAAACTTAAATTAAGAGCAAGAAGCTGTTTACAGTAAATTGAGCAAATCAGAAAAAATAAAGCAAACCAATAAAACAAAAAAAACAAAAATGAAAATTTGTGAATATCAGTCAGAATTACTTATTTACTCATTTTACTACAGAAAAAAAAAAATATTGTTTCAGGAAAGATTACCTATGTTCTTGGAACATAAGCTATTCTCTAGATGGCAACATGAAGATGGTTTTGAGATTTATTCATTATACAGATGATTTAGATTAGGAAAATAGAATTGGATAATATGAAATGGTTATACTAACAAGCTTTGATAGGCTAAGTTTTGGTAAATTCCATTAACCTTAAAATTTTATTATTGCTGTGGGATCTGTGTTTCTTGATGGGGTTTATATCATTAAAAGTTAGTTTTTATTTTATTTTTTTACATTTTTTTAAGATTTATGCAATATATTCAAATGCGCTACTATTTTGTCATGGGTATCATACTGCTTTAAGATACAACACTAAATGACCTTTCCAAAGATAGGGTTAATGAGATTATTTTCTCTGCCTCTAACCTTAATCCTGATTACTGAAATATCATCAACAAATCTTGTGACCAGTACTCAGAACTGTTAACTTGTCTCTTTTTTTTTTTTAATTTTAATTTTTACCTACAAAAGATGTGGATGATTTTTGTTGTATGAAAATGGACAGTAGAGAATAAACATCACATCTGTAGTTAAGTGGTGACCCAGCAAAAAGCTGAAGAAAGGGGAAGTATTAAATGGTGTCTCAAAAATTCTTTAAAAATAAATATCAAGACAATTATAGCATAGAAGTAATCATAAATATAAACCCTCCTCGTTAAATTAATGGGTAAGGTTGGCTTTAATATGCTTCTTTTAATAGAGATCAAAAACATTTATAGAAATATATGGAGAAAGTATACTTTTTTTTAGTTTGCCATAATTTATAAATATATATATATATATATGTCCTGTTGTAGAATAATTGGCCATGGTTAAAAAAAAAAATAATGTCAAAGTTTCCAATAAACAATAACAAAAAAATGAAAAGAACAGGGCAAAAATAATATTAAGCAAGTAAACAATATATGTAAGACAAAAATAGGCAAAGCAACAGTAATAAGGCAAAAATTTCACAAACTAAGAATGTCATAAGTGGGTACAGACAAGTGATCACAGTATTCAGACTTCAAGTCATATGAGACCAAAAGTTGCCGATCTTATTGGTTAGGAAGAAATCCCAGCATGCATCTGTATGTTTGTCTATAAATTTGTTGAGTGGGGATGTTTTTGCAGTCATTCCCACTGCAGGCATGTTGTTGTTTTTTTGATCCCTGTGTATATGTGGTATTGTGGTATAGGTTGGAATGAATGGTCATGGATGAGTTCTTGTGGTGGATAAATAAATTGTAATAGATGAATGAGTTGGAAATCTGATTAGCTAGGTTTAGGATAGTGCATACTAGCCTCACCCAACTTCCCATTTAGCCACATGCCAAAATTGTTATTTTTATAGCAATAAATATACATTCCCTACTGTGGATTGACACCAACATCTGTAGAATCCAATATGGTGTATATGGCTATAGTCTTACTGTGCTAGGTCTTGATGCAGTGTTTTCTGTAACTAATGGGGTTTTATGGTGTGAAATTCCTAGCCCCATAGCCAACTCTTTTTCAATTCAGATCTGTCCTTCTCCTAGACTGGCTGCCAACCAAAGCTATAAATTTCAGCCTGCACTGCTATTAATCCCTAACTGGGCTGGAGGAAAGATGGATTTATTCCTTTCCAAGGGTATTTGTGTACAAGTAAATGCAATGACCTCAACTAGTGTTTGAACTTGGCATGCCATTCCCACTAACTCACAAAGCTAACCACCATGATATGTGCAATCCATAATTTATTAAGCTGTTTTAAAATAATTCTAAAATAAATTTTATGCAAAACCTGTCACTTATTACATGGTAGGAAAAAAAATCTCTTCACAAATTCAGTTCTTTGTAGTTCTGATTATTTTGAAATTAAAAAGTAGAAATTTTGACTATTGAACTTTTCCTTTACTATTTCATAATATTAGTTTAAATTTATCTCTACAACTTCAAGTTTGTATGCAGGTATATTTATGCATGTACACCTGATTGTTTTATTTCACAGTATATTGTGATAATGTTTAAGAAAAATTTATATTGGTTAAAATCTTTCATTTATTTTATTCTTGTTTAAATGCTTATATATCTGCAAATAATCTTTCACTTTCTGCATTAGAATTATAACTTTTTGCTATGAATATCTTAATATATTTATATTTTTATTTACTTGTATTTAATCTCCAACTGTAATAAAAATTTGTTTCCCAAATCTCTGAAATGTGTAAACTCTAAATCTTGGCAAATATAGTCTGGGGAGATTTTTATCAAAGCATTTTAAATAAAGTTATTAAGAATACTGAACTGATGCATAGTATCATTCCTCCTATATAGCAGGGAACACTGGATAATCTCTTCACAGATGAAGAGACTTGAAGCAACAGAACTGTTGTTCTACAGAAGGATGCTGAGAATAACATGGACTGAAGATGTGAGCAACAACAAAGTTTTAGAGAAAATGGCAATAAAAAGGACATATACTTAGAATCAGAAAAAGATAGTTGAATTTTCTAGAGCACATAATAAGGAGAGGGTTTGGAAAATTTGACACTCAAAAGACATATTGAAGGCAAGAGGAAAGCAGTGCATAACCTACTTAATAATCTTGTGTAAATGGATGGCACAACAAGGATTAGGAAAGATAACAAAAAGACAAAAAATTTTTAAAAGCTACAAAGGACATGAAATTGTGGAGAGCCATGATTGCCAATATCCTGAAGGGACACAGCATATAGAAGAATAAGATTAGTGCAAGAAATTAATACCAAAGCAAGTTTTATTAATCTTTCATATTTAGTCTGTCCAATGTTATTTTTTATCATTGACTGCATCATTTTTGGGTGGTGGTGATATTCTGTATTAATCTCTTTTAGTTAAGATTCTTGTTATTTGTTTTAATCCTGTTTGATCTACTAAATAAAGATCCACCCTTGTTTACTGGACATCACCAAAAAGTAATACCCATACAGCAATTAGCCCTCCTCCAAATTTAAAACATGTTTTCAAGTCAATAATATCATTGTTGTAATAATAACTAATTCATTATTTTATCCTCCATTCATTGTTATTTTTTCAAATTGAAGTGTTCATGGTTCTGTACACACACTCACATGGCCTGAACATTTAACCTGAAACTGTCTGTCACTTCTGGGTGTTGACTTCAATGTCCACTTATATATATATATATATAATTGAATTTTAGTTTAGTTTTAAGAATGTTTAGAAACTGGATCTATGCACTGTGATAACATTAGTTGACCACAAGAAGTCACTTGTTGCTTTCTCAATTGCAGCAAATATTATTCCAGTATAGATGACCTGCATGTTTCCATTATAAACTGTAATTTTGATAGCAAATATACTGAAAAGAGCAAAATCTGATTTAAAATATTAAAAGCAACCAGCATTAGGATATTACTCTCCTCTCTAATAATTATATTATCACTTCAAAGCCAAAGTTATCATGACATTACAATTGCTTACTGTTTTAAAGTATCCTTTAAATCAAATCTACTAAAATCATTTGTAAGTTTTCAACTTACCAGCTAGACTACAACTCATTAACATTTATCCTTAATACAGGTGCCATTACTAGTTTTGTTATATCTCCTTGTATAGTGGCTACACTTAATTTAATGTATTAGTTTTATGATTAAGAGCTGAGTAGTTTTCTTATCTTTATTATGCATAACACTTAAGAATTTTCCAACATAAATAATATTAGTATAGGTTTTTGATTAAGTGATGTTACAAAATTATTTTACTATAGTTGTCTTGGTTTCATTTATATACATCTATGCACACAATTTCATATATAAAATGATCATCAAGGTTAAACAAGTACATCTTTAACAATTATTTCCTTTCTGCCTAATTTCCTCTTAAATAGATCAACTCCACACACACTAATATATATATATATATATATATATAGTGTGTGTAATTAAAAAAAAAAAATTATTTCTGTGAGATAGACCATGCCTAAATTTGAATCACAGTTCCAAGAATGGAGGCATCTTATTTTGGAATTAGTAGCTATTTTTGTCATTGGGTTTCATGGAAGTTTATTTTCTTGATGATTCACAGGATTTCAGTGGTTTACTATCTTATTTATTTTCTATGATTTCTTATCTATCTACCTTTTTTGCCATTTAATATTTGCTTCAGTAGTTGATAGATGTTTGGTGCATGTAGTTTGTTTGGTGGATTTTATTTTCTGTTTTCTTCTCTTTTTTCTCTCTCTCTCTCTCTCTCTCTCCTTTCCTTTTTCCTTTCCCCCGCCCATAAATTAAAGATGTTTTGTTTTTATCAGGTGTTTCCTTTGGTTCGGACTATTTGGTTTGCATTTCAAATTTGTGAGTTTAGATAACGCATGTGTTTAACATAAAAAAAACAGAATCTCAATATTACTGTTTCCTCTTTTTTTTTTTTTTTATATTTCCCTTTTTAGAGATGCAGAAAGAAATGTTTATTTATCAAATATTAAAACATAAAAGAATTTTTTTCTCATTATTATTATTATTATTATTATTATTAGCTGTTCTTTGGGCGAGTATAAAAGATCAAGTGAATTAAGATTGGAAATTTCTAGTGCTAATCATTTTTCTAAACATTTTCAACAATTATCAGAATGAGGTTCGCCGGGTCAAACTTATTTTCCCTCAATTCTGTTGTTCAAAATTGTACGTGTTATTCTTGGTCATGTTTTACTTATTTTTGCTTGCTGCTATGCTTAACTTTAAAGTCCTTTATTTATATCAGTAACATCCCTTTTCTTTTCATTACTAAGTTAATTGCTTAATACCAAAGATATTTTTCTTCCAAAAGCCACTGCTGCAGTTGTCTCTTACTTTCAGTGGTCTGGTTATCAGTTTGTATTGAAAATATCAGATTTGGGCCAAATAGTTCACCTACCAAAATATGTAAAACAAATTGATTGACATAATAGAAGAACTCTACACTTAAAATGGAATGCATGATAACATTTTGAGTATTTTAAATATGCAAGAATAGACCAAACAAATAAATGACAAATGGCAGTACAATCTTACCAAATTACTATCAGCAAGTATTTATTATTCCACATTGAGACTGGGCCTTGTTACAATCTGTTCTATTCTGCTTGTAACCAATTTATGTGGCACACTTACATATTTAGTATACTAAATACTATAGAATTATTAACTACTTAGATATATTAGCTGATTTTAAAAAGTTGGCTCCAATACTCCTGTATGATATTTATTTGTCAAGCAAATTTAAAAGTTAAATTAATTTTCTGCAAATTGCTGCTTTTACATCTTTATTTATATGAATTTTAAAATTGCCATAGATGAGAAAATAACTAATGAAGTGGAACTGCAATACACAGTTCAACAAAGCTTCTGTTATAGGTACATTGTTCTTTTTTACATTTGTCATGCTGGCTCTGTGTCCACGTCTATTGGCTTTTAACTGCGTAATGTCATTTAATTTTGGTAATCTCTCTCTATCATAGTCTACCTATGAACCTTTTGTTTAGTAGCATATCAACCTCTATGGATTATTTAATGCTAAAATTTAAATATCTTGAATGCAATTGCATGCTTTTAACTACAGATAAAATGTATTGCTGGTAATTTTTACTATGAATATATATTTTTAAACTTTCAAAGTGTTTTGTTTTTGTAACGATAATTGTTAAATGTTTTTATTAAGGAAACTATATTCATTTTGTCTTTAAATATATTTTTATTTTCTACCATAAAAATCCACTTAATTTATTTTTTTATTTCAATCAAATTGTTAACTGCTTTTTTTTTTTTTTTTTTTCATTATCATAGCAAGGGATTCAGTTTGTTCTTATTTATATTAACATTAACTTGTCAGTCTTTCTTTTGATTCCATTTATCCTGTACATCTATAAAAAGACAAAAAAAACAATGAGTTTTTTGGGGTTTTTTTTCTCTGGATTTTCTTTCCAGAGTTTTTCAATTATTTTGTTCACAGTAACTTATTAGGCTGATTGAAATAAATATATATATATATATATACCTTCTTAAGTAATCTAAACAAAACTATTAGGGGGATGGCGGTAAAATATGAAGCGTCATAGTAATCTCTCAATTTTCTTGGAAATTAATATTAGAGTATTATATAAGGGCTTCCCCAGTTTTAATTGTGTCTTGTATGAATATTCTTATGATATTATCATAAATTACGTGTATATATTTGCAATATCCATTTATACATTATAGTATCATATAATGCTTTTTTATTTTTTTTTTATTTTTCCCTTATTGTCGGAAATGGAGTATCGAGGCATATTGTAATATTTATTGTCTTCAAAGAAATAACTTCTGATTCAATATTTAATATATTAGATTTGGGTATGGTTCATTTTACCTAAGAATTTCACCTCTTAAGAAAGAAACAAAGATTGGTTTTAATTACAAGATAAAATCTACTATGCTGTGATTTCAGTTATTAGGATTATATAGTGACACTAATTACTTATTGTTGGTATGTGAACTTCTATATAGAATAACATTTTTAAATAGATTATTAAGGGAAATTCTTTCTTACCACTTGAAGAATATAGTGGATCCTAATCTGGAATAAGATATGACTACAGGGTTATTTTCAAGAGTCCTGGCTCATAAAAATGCTGAAGAATTTTAATTATATTCATGATGAAAAATTCTCGATAATTATTTGCACTTGAGGTTTTTTTGTTTGTTTTTTTTTCTTTTATTTGGTGCTTATTAGTATTTATCAATTTGAGGGTAGATATTTTGTTTTGTTTTTTTTTTCTCCATACTTTTACCAATGTCACTGTGTAAACAGCAAATATCAATTGATTTTTTTTTTCTTTTATTTCATATTATTCTAGACAGGTTGTTTATGTAACCTAAATACCTGGTTTGTATGTTTTTATATTACTCACAGGACATGTTCCATGTATTTAGTCTATCATTCAGTCAATTATTGATATTATTGTGAAAAATATATGGGACTTTTTTTAATAATAGGGACTTTTTAATAAATATAAAATATATATATATATATATATATATATATATATATATATATATATATAAATATATATATATATATATATATAAAATATAAATATATTATATATATATATATATAATATATATATATATAAAATATATATATATATATATATAAAATATATATATATATATATATATATATATATATATATATATATATATAATATATATATATATATATATATATATAAAATATATATATATATATATATATATATATATAAAATATATATATATATATATATATATATATATATATATATATATATATATATATTATATATTAAATTTTAAGGTATATTATATTTATGGATTAAAAGTGCTGAATATCAAGGATAGAATTTATGAAAATATAAAGGTGGACATTCAGGTCAACACCCAGCTAAGCGTCCACTTATATGTGAGGGAAAAAGTTATATAATTTTTAAATACCATAACAATGTTAAGAAAATCAATGACAAAGTGTGAAAAGTTCGTGTGATGCATTTTGTCCTTTTATGTGCATGTGTAGTTCCATAACATAAACATCACTTTAGTCTGAAGTCCTAAAGGATGAAACATGGCACATAAAAATTTCATCTAACTTTCCTAATACATGATAACAATATATATTATATATCAAGAACAATATTGGTGAAAATTGTATGACAAAGTGGAAATAGTTTTCTTGTGATGTGTTTTGTCCTTTAGGACTTCATTGAACATAAAATATTCCAAAAAAAGATTCAACATCAAACAATAAAAGAATTAGTCAATACTAAACAAGACAATAAACTAAAACATGAATGCAGAAAGAAAAAAAAAATTAAATTTAAAATTCCCAGCATCCCTTATTTGTGTGCATAACAAATTTAGTCCGATGAGGTCCAAAATGGTGAAATGCATCACAAGAAAACTTTTCCATGTTGTCATACATTTTCCTCTATCTATACACACAAAATAAATGCCAATGTCACTTTGTCACACCTTTTTCAATTAAAGGTATACAACTCTCAATAGTTCATCATTTAATGTCACTGTATCAAACTTTTCCACTCTACTCCTAGTGGCTGTAGTCAATCATATACCATTTTGGAATCAGGTCGACTTTGTGAACAAATTAAAAATATTCTGGATTGGATCTGGACCTGCAATCCTGAAATTTTAGATTACCAATTTTTCATTACTGCCATTGTTTTCAGCAATTTTTATTTATTTATTTATTTTTATGTGACTTTTATTCAATAATTTTTTTTGCCTGATAACAGTTTTTATAACTTGGAAGTAAACTTGGGAATAATCAAAAGTAATTGTGAAATCCAGCAAAGATCACCCATGAAATAAAAATAATTGTTTGTACAGAAAGTAAAGACCTACGTATATCAAATTATCTTTAAATTAAGTGGCAGCAGAAGAATTATCATTAAATTTTTAAAAGGTAAGCTTAAATATTAATGCAATACTTAAATACAGTGATCAATTTTGAGTTCTGTAGTTTGTTAGTTATCGCTTCAACTCCTCCCTAGCTATTGTTATGAAGGCTCAATGAAGAGCCCTCTGTAGGAGCTAGCTTAAATATGGATTTTAAGCTAGTATATATATATATATATATATATATATATATATATATATATAAGTACTATATAGCCAATAGTGAGATACAAATCTCACTACTGAAATGATCAAACATTTTTGCCAGCCTTCCTTGAACTGGGATCTACCTTAATCTTTCTATATAACTGTCAATGCTCATCTACTTACCTGTTCTGACAAATTAATTGATACTTACATCTTTGTAGGTTCTGGAATATTTTAATACCACTCTAGTTTGTATATATGAACATCTATATTATGCATAGTTTGCTAATTATTTTATGTCAAGCTGTAATTGAAGTTTTTGTTCTTGCTATAAATAAAAACAATTTAATCAATGAAATTTGTACATTATTTTGAAGGTTAGTTGGATTAATATTCTCATTCTTGTTGTTGTTGTTGTTTTTATCACAATACATTGGCCGAAACATTATGACAAAAAACAAACAGGATTGTAGCAAAATGAGCAATAATGTTAATGACTTAGAATTTCAGACCAAACTTGCTATTCTTTATTATACAAAGGCTGTCTATTTAATCCTTATTGTATTAATACTGATGTTAATTTTTCTATTTCATTTCAGTCTAGTTTATAAGATTATGCTTCTAATGTGGCAAGTGTCTTGGTTAACATATTTGTACATTTAATAAATTAAAATTCAGAACAATTGTACATTAAAGGGGAAAATTAATTCTGGAACTGTACACTTATTCATGTATGGTGATTTTTCTGAGTGTAGCATAGATGTCGCACGAGGCCGAAAGTATTCATTTGTAATCCATCTAGTGAGACAAACTTGTTCTTTATAAGAGTAGATAAGTTCACACTCCTCCCCCATCTTTTGAACAGGAATAGAGGTTTATTCCTTGTTTCGTGTTTATTTGATTATCACAATTGGTTTACAGTTTCTTCTGAAGTCTACTACAGCTCTATACTCCTAATGCTTGTCCTTTCTTATGCTAACACAACTCCACACAGTAACCCTCTACATTGAGTGGCTCTTGAGCTTTGTATTAGGTGAACATTAGTAAAAAAAACAAAAAAACAAACCATTGCACCACATCAAAGTGCCCACACTTATTCATGTGATGTGAAATGATTATATTTTAATAAAATTTCTTAATATTTATTTATTGCAGTCTTTTGCATTTTAACTTGTAGATATAATTATTTTGGAATGTTAATTTGAGCTTAAAATCTACAAATGCTTGTTTTATATATCAACAATATCTTTGTAGAATTTGAGTTACTGATCATACTAAAGCCAACACATTATTTCATAACAAAAACTAGGAAATTCTGTACTATAAACAAAATTTGTATATATCCTTATTTAAATAAAATAAATATAATAGCTCTGTTAATTGTTATTTGTTCATTGACTATTTTTTTTTGTTTTTTGTTTATTATTTGCACGTGTTTTTATAGTAATCTTTACTGACATTTTCATAGTAATCTATAGTAACTTTGTTTTTATGCTCTATTAAAGTTGTAAGATTGTCAGTATTTACTTGTTGACTGTTTATTCTTACCAAACTCTACAGTTGCAAAATCAGTCTCACTCACACTCAACTAATATTAACATTGGGGTTAATTTTTCACTAGCAACATTTCATGTATTAAAACAATTGTGTTTATACTTCATTCTAGATAAACAACATTTAGTCAGTCAGTAAGTGATGCCTAACAATTGTTTATAAGAGTTGCAATTTGAGAGAATACTATAATACTTAGTTTTGCTGTACTGATAAAGATATATTCCTTAATCTTTAGCTTAGTCTGGCACAGGGCCAAAGTAGTGCAGTAGCCAGTGCTACATTAGTAATGTTCTGGTAGACTAATTTGTTGACCATCACTCTATAGAATATATTGAAAAAGATAAGTAAAAATGTGTTTAATAAAATGCTGCTTTGTAAAATAGTCTCTCTTGAGAAATTTCTATACAAAGTGTCAACTGTTTAAATACCTGGCTATTATATAAGAGAATCAGCAAACCTGAGGCTCAATAAACAAAACTGTTAACAATTGGCAAATAAATGTTTTGAAAGATTTTTCGTGATTGCTCCAGCCCTTTCTCCAGTATACAGAAGACAAGTAAAATAGCTCTCAAGTCTTTTGCTAGTGATTTTATTTAAGTTTTTAAGGTGAAGAACAGCAAGCACATTATCAACTTCACACTTTAAAATGGGGATATGTGCCACTGACCAGCTAAGTAATGTGTTGTGGATGTAAGTTTTCTGTTGGAGTTTCCTTCTTTTAGGCAAGATGGCCAAGTCAGCTGTAGTTCTGTGATTCCCCCCTAAAACAACATTAACAACTGAAACTTAATTCAATTTTCACCATTGTGATTTCTGTGATTCCATAGAATTTTTTCCCCCAAAATATAAAACAGTTTTTATTCTCATCATCATCAGTCCCATGTTGGGGTGTGGTTGTAGCATTGCTGAGCACCTGACCATCTCCCTTCAAATGTCTCGGTTGTGTGCCAATGTTTGACTCTGTAAATGATCTTCCAGTCTACTCGGTGACATTGTCAGACAATTTTTTTTTTCTCTATCTGCCCCTTCTTTTCCTTAAGTTAGTACCCTGCATGATAGCAGTGGAAAGAAATTTTAAAAAATACTGTTTAATTGTTAACCAGCCAGCAGTTAAACAGTATCTTTCAAAAACTGAGAATTCTTTTTATATGCAAACATAGCTTTAAGATATTTTCAGAATATATGTGCTTTCAGGTAATCATTTCTATTTTTTGTTGCTCTTAGTAACTTTTAACCCCTTAGCTATCACTTTTTTTTTTTTTCTTTCTTTTGCCATTCATTCACTCAAACTCATTAAGTTGCTTTAGTCTTCAGCATGTCCTGTTGGTGTTATATTCTCTGGATCCTTTTACCTCATCATGTTTCAGAAATTTCAGTTCTCATTTTGATTGTAAATATTATACAAGCAGAATGAGGCAACTGAAAGTTTCAGTTTCCATTTCATTTGTAAATATCAGTTTCCTAGAATGTAAGATTCAAATTTTTGATCTCTGATTTGAATTTTATGAAGTTGTTCTGCTTTCAGAATCTAATGATTGTAAGTAACATTTAATAAATTGCTTGTGTATGATTGTAGGTATCTTTTTGTCATATATTTTTCCTTTTTGGGAATATACAAAGGTGCTGAAAACTTCTTGGCATGACCTACTCCCCCAAATCTGACTGAATATCAGATATTTTTTTGTGGACATTTTTCTTTGTCAGGCTGACTTCCTTGTATGCTTTTGTTTCATCATCATCATGGATAAAATTTGATTTTCTCACAATGTAAATAAAATTTTCAAGTATAAATTCTCTGTTTAGAAATTGATTGAAAGAAACTTTGAGACAAGTTTATTTTTAAAAATGAAACAATTTTTCAATTTTCACTCTTATCATAGAAATTAAATGTATTGTTGTCAGTTTGAAAATAAGTATTTTTCTGATTTTAATTAAATTGCTTATTATAAAAATAAAAAAATTTCAAGTTATAACTTGTCCTTTTCACTTAAAAGTCCACTATCTAGAATAATATGATTTAAAATATTGGTGATCTAAGTATTAATCAATTGGTAATGTTATTTGATATATGATATTTTTTTTTTCACTTGGTAAATTACCTGGTATCATTTCTAAGAGAGAAAGATATGAAACATAGACAGCATCTATTTTTCTAATAAGAATGATGTTACAATGTAGATGCAGGCTTCAAATATTGGTTAACTCTCATTTATTCTGAAATAGAAATTTTATTTCTGTCCAGGTAAACAGTAAATGAATTAGATGTTTGCGGAGATGGTTCTTATCTTTTTAAAATCGATATTGGTCTTTTTTTGTTCCCTGTAATATGTCTTTGAGAAAGGAATAAGTGAAGACTTCTCTCTGGAATATAAGAATGATTTCATTAGCTCATTTACTACAATATGAGAATTGATCTATTAATTATTTTCATTATGTGTCTCCACAGATAGCTGTACTTTTTTTATATTTGTCATCTTACTGGTCATTTCAGTGATTGGAGTGAATTGATTAAAAAAAAAAAAAAATCTATACAAGCATAAAGCATTGTTGATTATCCAGTAATTGGTGAACACCTCTTATTCCAGACAGAATTATGAATGTGCATTTGAATTTCACACAATTACTAGATTTATTCAATCTAATAGACTACTTCAACTCTATACTTCTAATGTCTATGCCTAAACTCTGAAATTCTGTTTACTATTTATTTTTTCTTCCTCAACAGGAGTAGATAGGTTTGCCTATCATCCAGTTCACTTTCCTCCCTGATCTTTTAAACAGCAATAGAGGTTTATCCATTGTTTCCTGTTTAGGATTGCATTTCCGGTTCCTTCTAAAGTCTACTTCAACTGTATAATTCTAACGTCTCTCTGTCTAAATCTCTGAACTGTTATTTACTAGTTATTAACTTATTTTTTCCTCAATAGGACTAGATAGGTTCACCTATCATTCGTTTCACACTCCTCCCTGTTTTTTTGAACAGGAGTAGTGGTTTATTCTTTGTTTCCTGTTTAAGGTTTCCGGTTCCTTCTAAAGTCTTTTTCACTTCTGATGGCCTCTTGCATCTTAATGGCATTATCACCGTACTTGGAGTAGTGCCTCTTACTTTGTAACACTCTACTTCGAGTGGCTCTTGGGCCTTATACAGAGTGAACATTATTGTAGAACATCTTTTACAAATATTTACAGCATTTTGTCTTATGATTTGATATTAAGAAAAGGCAAATCTTCATTTTTAGTTTTGATTTACCTTTTTGTATGAGGAGAAATTTGAAGAGTTGTTTTTCCTTTTGTGCCATACCCTTACCCAAAAAAGATGTATCTATGTCCCCACCCCCACCCAGTTTCTGTTATGACTAGTGCTGGTTATTGTATGACATGATGGCGTTATGTATTGCAGTGTCTCATAATTGTGTGTTTGTGTTTTTTAGAGGGAAGAGAAATTGTTAGCCTTTCTGTTTATAAAAATGATGGCTCATTCTAGCTCTCACTTGCTTCCAAACTTGCAACTAGTAAATTCACACTAAAAATCTCTTCTTGCAGAAATTGGAAGAAAGAATAAAATAAATGCTATTATTCATTACCTCAGCTTTTTCTTGTTTTTCTTTCATTTCAAAATTAGCCATTATTTTTTTATTTTTAAAGCCTATTAGAGTTGAGTAAGATATATTGATTAACATATCTGCACAGCAGAACAATTTACACAACTCTGGTCTTGGATCTCTGGGGTACCAACTTAAATTTATCATTCAATCTTACTTATCCTCATAATATACAAGCCATATTTAATTAAAAACATTGATGGCCTAATCAATATCTACATGGTTTGTTTGTAATCAATAAGATTTCATAATACAGGGTGCAATGGGTAAATTGTTATTTTATATTTTTAATTTTGCGCATATAGATTGGTTTTTATTTTGTTGCCTTCACAGTATAGTAGGGTCAGTCGGGCACCATCTATGAGAAAAAGAGCATCATGATGCAATTCACTCCGCCAGAAATTTGGAAATGACATGCTGTACAACTTGGCATTCATGCCGGCACCTCCAATACAAACACTTCAAAGTATTTCGGTGGTTGTGGATGAAGCTAATGCCTTTTTTTTTTTTTTTTTTTTTTTTTTTTTTTTTTTTTTTTTTTTTTTTTTTTTTTTATAAATTAATTATTTCAGGATGTTTTTTTTGTGTAATTTTGGTAAATATGTCTGTTAAAATGAGATGTCAGTATTATTTTCATTTTGTGTAATTTAGACGACAATTTATCCATCGCACCCTGTATATCAAGTAGATTTTTCTCATTAATCCAAAGTGTGTTAGAAGTTAACAAAATGGAATTCATTTACCTTAACAAAAGAATCATGCCCTTCCCATTTATAGTGTGGTGTTTATTTCTGTAATAAAATAATTATCATCTTTTTTGCAGGAGATGTGCTCATAAATTTTATTGCTGTTAGAAATGTAAATGCATAATATTAAGGAAATTTGTTGCCAGTTTGCTCAGAAACAAATGATGTCCACGCCTATTTTTATGTAGAAATAATACAATCATTTCAGTCCAATATGTTTTAAAGAGCAAATTAACTGTAATATATTAATAGATGTATGAAATAAGTTAGGATCATTCATTCCTTTTATGCCGGTTCATTGTCAAAAAATAGATTTATTGGTCTCTGATTAGTTATTTTGCATTGCTATATAAAAGAAATAAAATATTTTCTTACTTTTACAGAGAAATCATTAATGTTCTTTGCTAAAGAAGTAATTGATCTTTTCCAAATTTGAATTATGTGATTTGTAGCACATTTTTTTAATATTTATGAATTAATTTTTTTCCTGTCAAGTTTAACAGCTCTTGAGATTCTTTAAGTTTTAATCTATTTCTGGTTATGATAAATTACATAGATTTCAGACTTATTGATACAAATGACAATTTAAAAAGCATTTGAGAAAACATATTTTTTTCATTATAATGTCCTTCCTTGTAAATGCACTTAATTCATTAGTGAATATTTATTATATAGATTGGAACACTGAAAAATTCTAATTCATGGACTTATAACACTGATTCACTTATGGACTTATTGATTCATCCTAGTATGTGCACCTTAATTTAAGATATAAAAAAAACTGATTTAAATTAAAATTGAAAAAAAAAATTAAATTAAAAGAAAAAAAGAAGTTGACACTTGAAAAATAGTAAAAATTATTTCCCCTTTTTTAATTTAATGACAAATTACTACTAAAATCTTTTATATATATATATATATATATATATATATATAGCATTTAGTTTATGTGCAATGATAAATGACTTATAAATATATCCAAATTCCTTCAGTTATTCTTGTATAAACCTTGTCATTAATATAACTGATTTCTGTCTGAATTTCTGGTATGAGGAGTTATCATTATTTACACTGTTTACCATTTTCCTCATCGTTGTTGTTGTTACTATTACAGCATCTTGGCCTCTGACCTTCATCAGATGTATATTGATCTGAATAACTTTCAAGGAATTCTGAACTAAACCCTTTATTCAATCTACAGAAATCCATATCTAGGGATATCTTGTCATTTTTAGTACTGCTCAGTTATTGCTTGCACTGTTTAAATATAGCAAATATGTATAATTTTTACTGGCTTGTGTTTTATGTTTGTGTATAAATGGGAATCTGTTTAGTAATGTTTACTTTTATTGATTCTAAGTTGGTCTGACAAAAGGACCCGAGTCTGCTGATTAAGGTCTACACTTTCATTTTCTGGTTTTGTAGCTTAGCTTAAAATAGTACTATAGCCAGATGTAATCAATAAGCTTTGACTATCTGGGTATTGTTTGCTGTGGTTCCAAGTCAAACTGTAATGGAATGTAGACAAAGAAAAAAAAAAAAAACATTAAAAATCTAAATGTGTGAATCTTAAGAGAACTATAAGTGACCTTTCTCTCTTTCTCTATCTACTTTGACACTTATATATATATATATATATATATATATATATATATATTAGAACAGTAGTAATAATCATTACTAGAAAAGTTTTTTTATCAAAAAGTAGCGAAGTAATTTTTAATTTATGGCATAAAATAAACAGAGGTTTAATTATCAATGTTGGAATCATATTGGCAAATTAATTTGTTAATTGTGGACCTGTTAGTAAGTTTCTTTATTTTCTGTTTGTATGTGAACAATCAGCCTATCACATGTTAAAAATTCAGGCAACCTAGAAAAACTAAATCCATTTACACCAATTTTCTTCTTAACAAATGTGAAAATCTTTTAAAAAAAAAAAAGCATCTAGCATAATCACAAATAAACCACTTCATACCAATAGCTAAAATAACAAAAAATCTACCATCTTCTCACCATTGAATGCTATTTCACTATTAATAATAATTTTTAAGAAACAAAAATTTGGATTACCAATATATTCACCTGTAAGCAGCGTTTTGGCATGCTTTTTTTTTTTTTTTTTAATTTCTTGAATCTGGTTCTTTCCAAAACATTTTACCTATCCAATCAATATGTTGGAAATATATTGATGCTCTATTCATATATCCGCGCAAAACTAATTGACCTTATCTATATCTTATTTATATATTGAACATATGATAGAATTCAGTTATGAAATGGAAACAAACAATACTTTGTTTCCTAGATATCATGTTACAATAGCCTAAAACTAAGTGCCCATCACTAATTAACTAAGAAAAATGATTTCAGAAATTCCTATTCTCACCATAACAACAAAATGAAATCCAGAATAACCATCGGATTCTAAATAAGAACACTCGGCATTTGTAGTCATCCTTATTTACATGAAGAGAAATACACTGAAAATGCTTTTAAGCTCCTCCAATATCCTAATTATTTCATATTCATCATAAGACAAAAGGCTTATAAAATATTTCAAAATAGAAGAGTGAACCATTCTGACAGGCCCAGCAAATCAAAATATATTGTTCTACCCACAAACTCTATCACAACTACAATTGAAAAGAATTGATCTAAGCTTAACATAAAATTTGTTACAACTACTGCTAAAATAATACAAGATTTAATATGAAACAAAATAATAAGCTAAAACTTGAAAGAGGAATTTCACCTATAATAATTGCCCCAAGGAATCATTGGAGAAACCTCAGAATTTAAATAAAAGATTATTTGAACACAAAAGAGATTTTTTACAAAACAAGACACTCAATGCATTAGTTGCTCATTGTAATTAGTTTTACCATAATTTTCAATTCAAAAAATGCTCCTTTAATTAAAAGAGAAAGTACTTTACTAAGACAAAAATGTAAAGAAAGTGATAATCACAAGATCATCCACTGTAAATTTATGTCCAAGTTCTTACATTTTGCCTTTCTTGGCAGATTTTCTATTAACACAATGTGGGATATTTAATAACAAAAGTGATAAATAAAATAAAAAAAAAAAAAGTAAATGAAGTCAGCTAGAATATCAAACTAAAATATATATTTAAAATTTTTTTAAATTTAAAATTCTTGGCATCCACTCTCCTTCATGCACATATGTAGTCACATTAATAGTCTAATGAAATCTTAAAGGATGAAACATGTTACACAAAAACTGTTTCCACATTGTCATAGATTTTTTTATATTTATATCTATAACTTCTCTTTTTGTTACAATAAATTCATTAAGTGATTTTTCAAAAAAAAGATTTATAGTACGTTTTTAATGCATTTATTATCACAGTAAATAAATTATTAGTTTCCTTTTAGCTGTCAGTATAACAACTGTGATTCATTTGGTTATCTTTTATTATCATGCAAAAAATTATCTATATAAAGTTTCTAGTTATGCTGTCACATTCAAGTTAGTGATTTGGGCTTTATTTTTTCATTTGTTAATTTCCTTTGTACTGAAACTAACTCTTTTAGTATACAAAGTGCTTAAGAAAGCAAAACATTTTTCAAGTCAAGTCAAATAAATGAAATATAATTTATCTGTACTTAAGATTTTCTAAATTTGTATATTCTTGTAAAAATAAAACAAAAAAAAGGGTACATTTCGATTTCTGTTTAGAAGTTGAAGCCATCATTTCATCCAGCTTTCTAATTTTACCAACAAATTATCTTGACTTTATGATGTTTTGTATTAAAACACAAAGATGGAGATATTTCTCTTGGTCTTTTTGATAAGCTCTATGTTCAAAAGGTCATATTATTTATGATTAAACACCTCCAAATAGACAACAACATCTGACATTAGATCAAATTGAAAAAACTAATGGTTGTCAACTGTCAATTCCTATTTTTTATACTTTACTATGATTGTTATTGAATACTTCAAAGGAAAAATCAGATTTATCCATTCTTTATTAAGCAGTATGGTTTTCAAGAATTATTTTTAGATAAAGGATTTGATTGACTTTCTAAAAGAAAAATATTTTTGCTGTTTAAAAATGTTTTCAAGGGAAATGAAATAAAGCAGAGCAAAAAAAGAACTCATAAAAATAATTGTTTCATATGAGTTTATTATGGTGATTTTTCTAAGTGTAGCTTAGATGTGCCACAAGGCTGAAAGGATGGAGCACCCAGTGAGGATTGAACTCACTACTCAGTCATAATTGATCTAGCAAGACAAGCTTGCTAATCATTACACCACGTCAAAGAGACTTTTGTTTGATAAGCATAGTTTAGATGTGGCACATGGCCGAAAGTATGGGGCACCCAGTGAGTATCAAACTCACTACTCAGCTGTAATTGTTCTAGCAAGACAAGCTTGCTAACCATTACACCACACCAAAATGCCTATATGAGTTTATTATGACTTAATTAATTATATAGTTTGATGTACCTAAATCTTTATATACACTGGTTAAACCGAGTCTGATGATTGAGTTAGTTGTATATTTCGTGTCAGTATTTTGACTCAGGCAAAAACTAGAATTTTGATGACTGATTTTCGAAGCAGACAGTGTCTTCTCACATTGAATATTGATGCAACACAATCTTCTTTCTTCCATGTGATGCTGTCCAAATTTAAGCTTGATAAATATAAAAATACAGTTTGTGTTAATCTGACTTTTTGGGATCATAATTTGAATAGGTTTATTTTCTGAAACCCAAATTTACCAACAATAAAGAGAATATGTGCAGCAGCAATTCATTGTAATGGTTTTTGGATAAAGCTTAACTGCTGCTTTTGTTGATTTAGATTATAAGAATGTGTGCTGATAATTTCAGTTGACTGAAAAATAAGCAGTACAAATGCTGTACTCTTCTTTTCTTTTCTTTTCTTTTTTTTTTTTTTCCTGTTTTTAACATAGATAATCAAAGGATTTTTTTTTTTAGGATGAGGTTGTTGGCTGAAAGTAAGCAGGCTAATATATTTTTCTATTGAACCTTTTGGGAATCTGTCAGATAGTATTAGAAATATCGGGTGGTGGGGTATTTGTGTAGAAATGAGCTTCTTTTAGATGGTCCTAGCCCAGCATCAAATGTTAACTATTGTTAATGATATATTTTACACATAGTCATCCTGTTGGATCATCATGGCATTTTCTCACAACACCACAAACCTCTTTTGACCTTTTGTTCAGACAGGTTTTGCTTGATTTGTAACTGTCTTTTATTTTCTGTGTGTGTGTTCTGGCATATGTTTATAGTTTCCTTGGCTCTATCTCACTATTAACTTAATGTCATTTTTTTTTTTTTTTTTGTTTTATTCACAGTTTATTTTTTTCTGCTATCAGTTAAGCATTCAAGCCACATTGGAAAATCGCCATTGCTAACTTTTTTTTTGTTGGGAAATAGTTTCTGCTGATTTTATTTTATTTCATTTTTTATTTTGAGCCTGTATTTGTACCATTAGTAATTACTCTAGAATCTACTTGGTTTTAATGTGGTCCCATAAAAACTCTTCATAACATCTGAGATTATTCAAAAATAACTTGAAAAATTGAATTAATTTTTATATGGAATTCTATATATGCCTTCACACAACATGGAGATTTTTATTCCCTTAGATGTCCTGTTAATCTGACTTTGTGATAGACTAAACTTAGCTGAATAAATAACTTTAAATATGTTTTTAAAAATTTCAGAGAGGAAACTGTTATTGACAGCATGATTATGTAAGTTTTTCCAATGCTTATGGAAAATCTTACTTTTGGAAATAAGTCTTTTTGTTTAACAGCATATCAATTCCTTATGAATCATTTAATGCTGAAATTTAATTTTCTTGGGGGCATTAGTATATATATATATATATATATATATATATATTATTTTATTTTTTTTTATTTTTTCAAAAATGTATTGCTGGTAATATTTTTACCATAAAAATTTATTGCTAGTATTTTTACTATAAAAATGTATTTTTATACTTTCATAGTGTTTTAATCCCAGTTTGGAGTTTTAACTATTTGCCCATAATTGGGACCCTAACACATCGGATCAGTGTGGACCTGAGAACAACAGCAATTAAGACATGTTTCTTTGCTTCTCAAATCAAAACCTCTCAATCAAAGACCTTGCTGCCAGATATAGTTTATTATCATACCCAGGACAGAATGATTCTTGTAAAAGATAAAATCTCTGCATTTTGTTTTTTCTTTAATATTTCATGAAGTCATTTAAACAAGGTTTTGCTGGTATTAAGAATGATTAGGTGACTAAAGCTCTTCTTTACTTGAATTACTTCAGGTTTGTTATACCATATATAAAATAAACACCCATTAAATGTTTTCCCAATTTTAACCAGACATGAGGCAACCTGCCAGTACTTGGCTTTTTGTTGAGCTGATTGAATACTATAGAATTTTATCTTCAAATTGCCTATGAATCTTGGGGTATTTTATTTTAAAAATGTTAGCTTTTCAAATAGCAATTTGTTACTAATGAATTGCTTCAACTTAAGCCAGAACATAAAATTTACACTTCAGGCTTTAGTTCTTTAATAGCACAATTAAGCTCTTTTATGTCTTTGTGCTAAAGATTGGGTTTTTATTATTCATTTTCTGTATTAAACTGTTTTTATAAATCACTTGCTTTGGCTATAATCATATAACACTTCTGTTTAGCGGTTAGGTAAATTTATGTTAGCTCATTTTCTGAAATATATCAACACAATGTATTTTTCATTCATTATTGCCATTTGACTAAATGAGAATGCATGGTAATGTATTATTACAATTATTTTTTTGTTTGCATGTAAATGGAAAATATTTGTATATTCTTAATTTTTCCAGATTTTGATAATAAATTTTGAAAAATCTGGTAACAAAAACGTGTTTCTATTCCACAAAATTTACCCTCAGTATCTGCCTCAAGGACACATGACACAGTGGATAAAGGTGTTGGTTAGATCCAGTGACAGGACCCAAACAGTGTGAGTTCAATACCCAATTAAGGCAGTGGAGAACTTGGAGAGGGGAATTAACAGGAAGTAACTGATAACTGACATCCATTAAAAAAAACATGGCATGTGGAACTAGAACAGTCTACTACAGCGAAATAAAGGGTTCAGTTCGATATTCCAACCACCTGAAGAAGGCCAGAGCATACAACGGCCAAAGCGTAATAAATATGGCAACAAAGATGAGGACAATAGTTTGAATAATGTAAATAGTGAAAATTTACCCTGTATTACAAATTTTTATTTTACAAGGAGGTTGAAAAGTTCTCAACCTAATCCATTTCCCAAAATGTGATCAAATGACCAAACTTACCAAAAACTTTTTTGCACCTTCTCATATATTGTTATTTAACTAATATTGGTGTTTGTAATTATTATGATTATGAAAAGTTTGCTAAATACATGCAATAACATACTTGTCTCTTTTTTTTTTATTATTAAAAGCTTTTTCAAGACTTCTAAGATAATTTGTTGGGTATGCGGTTAAACCATCAAGTTAGTACATACCAATAAATTGGGCTACAAATATTCGAATTATGTTTACATTATTTATGGGCATTAGCAGTTTGTCTTGTAGACTCTTCAAACAGCTTTTCCAGTGCAATTGATTCATTTAGAATTGCTGAAATTTTGTTGCAAATTTAAATTTGCAGATATTTTTATTTGTATGCAGGATAGTGCAAGGACATTATGAATAGTAATTTTAGAAAAATATCTTTAGTGTTAAATATTTCTTTCACAGATTTCTGTAAATGAACAAGAGTAAATTGTACTGAGTTACAAAATAATTTTCTTTCACAATATAAATTAAATTTTATATTTCATTTTCATCTAAACAGTTTGGTTAATAACTTTTCTTTTGTTGTAAAATATTTAATCATACTCTCTTGACTTGCTCAGTAAATTTATTATTTCAAATCAAAGTACATTTCTCTGAGAATTGCTGCTTATGTATTTTTTTTTAACAAAGGAAGAACATGTTTATTGAAATGGATAATATTTATTAATTCTGAATTCCTACAAAAATGTCTGCTTTTAGATTTTGCTGGTGTCCATTTTGAACTTTTTCTTTTTTTTTTGTTTTCATCTTGGCTTGTAAAAAATTTCATGACATATTTGTTCAATTAAAAATATAATTACATCATGACTCATTTTAGTTAATATACACAAACTTTAATCATGTAAAAGTATTTCATTTTCATCAAGAAACATTGTCAACAATTGTTAAATTGTAACTTGTAAGTTTTGATAAGCAATATGTTAAAAAAGTAGAAATATTACTCAAATTTCTTACATTAATTATTATCTCTTAATTTTTGAGGAATATTTATTACTTGTATTTATTATATCTAATACTATAGAGATTATATGCTAAGAAGCAGTCTAGTCTTGTTAATTTAAGAGTAAATGCATATTATTAGTACCTTCTTTATTGATATTAGAAAGAGCAAACTTACTAATGATACCTTACCTCAGAAAAGGGGCACATTAAATTTAAGAGACAAAGAAATTATCATTTAGTGATCATTTTTGTACTTGTAAAATTTGGATAACCCAACTAATATTAATATCAATAATCAGATGATTGGTCTGTATGCTTTATTAATTCAAAGGTAAAAATTTTGTTTGATGTATTGGTTTTTGATGACTTTAATTCTTTTGTTAATTATTTTTATTTCAAAATGATGCTAATTTAATATGGGACTTAGTTGTTGATGGATTCAAATGCTTTGTTTGCTAACCCTTAAAATAATTGTAAAAAAAATGTTTGTCTGTTGCCCAAACAAATGATGATGTATTAGATTAAATAAATAAAGAAAAGAAAATGATTCTGAATCAGTATTCAGAATTATCCAAGCAATATTTTTTTTTTTTTTTAATGTATATTGAGAACCCCTGTTCAGTATTCATTATCTATGCATTAGCTGAAAAGTATGTAGTGTTAAATGTAGAATTGTTTAAGGTTCTAAAAAAAAAACAAAAAACACTGTCATTTTTAAGAAGTCTTTTTTTTTTTTTTTTTTTTTTTTTGATCGTATATTGTTATCTCATTGCCACTGGCAGTAGTATTTGTGAGAAATCTTAACCTGGATGTGTACTCATTGAACCTATTTCTCCAATATGTCCTACTCTTATTGCTCACAGTTGCTGACTGATTCAACTGGGAAATCAGTTCTTAAAACTTCTTCTATCTGAAAAAAACACAATTCAAGTATTTTAAAAATCAGGGATTGATTTCATACTGTATCAATATTATAAACAGGACACCCTTCTCAATCAATAACAAATCAATGTTTTTTGATTCTGACAGTTGTCATAGCCTAAAGAAAGTCTGAAGAATGCTTATCAACAAAAAAGTATTTCTGCAAAAAATGTTTATGAGTGAACCAGTCTATTTAAGTGGTGCCTGTATCTTTTTGGGAACTTTTCCCACAAAGTTAACCCTAGGGGTTTAGGGAAACACTTTTTATAGCCAGATCCACAATAATCACAATTTCATTTCACACTCCTCCCCAGTCTTTTGAACAGGAGTAGAGGTTTATCCCTTGTTTCCAGTTTAGGATCAGGTTTCTGGTTCATTCTGAAGCCAATTTCAACTCTGTACTTCTAACATCTCCACTTGAACTCTGAAATTTTATTTACAAATTATTTTTTTTCTTCTCAAGTGGAGTAGATAGGTTCACTTATCACCCAGTTCACAATCCTCCCTGATCTTTTGAACAGGAGTAGAAGTTTATCCCTTGTTTAGGATTAGGTTTCTGGTTCCTTCTAAATTTTTTTCATTATCTTTCACTCCCCTAGTGGCATTATCACCTTGCTTGGGGGTGAATTGATTAAAAAAAAAAAAAAAAAAAAAAATCATTTGAAATTGATTCTCATATTTGGTTTCTTTGTCATTGTATATCTCATAAGTCTCAGAAAATCTGTTGTCACCCTGTGATATTGAGTTCAGTGCAAATTTGTTTTTATCTATTTTAGCTTTTAATTAAAAGGAGAGCATATTTTATGAAGCAGTTGTCTTTTACTTGCCCTTATTTTTTTTTCTGTCCCTTCTTTCATATCCAGAATACCTGAACCTAAAGATATGCCCTTCTCTATACACAAGCAAAATCCCTTTGATTTAGTATTTAATACTTTTCTCCACTTGATATTTCCCTGAAGCTCATTTTTGTATTTTTTAATCTAATTCTGTATTTTCTTTCCGAGCCAAGCAGCCCAGCAAAATTGTCATCTTACCTTCTGGCTTCATTGAAGAAATTTTCTGAATTGTATGGTAGTGACAACAGTGTTAACAAGTGGAAGACAAATTACAGGCAAGCAAAGAGGAAAGAGCATATGATCAGTTTTAGGGAAGTTGTTGATAACATCACTATACTATAAAAGCTTTTAATGTTACTTTTACTCAAGAATATATCAATTACAGCAGAATATCATTGGATTTAGTTGTTTTTGTCATATAGCATTTTTTTTTTTTTTTTTTTTGCATATTTGACTTTGTTACACAAGATCCTATACCTGATAAGAATATAATTCTTCGGTATTTTTACTGACTTGTTATGTATCAAATGTTGCTTGACCTCTCAAGTAAATAATCTATTCTTTTCTTTAGTTTGGAAAAGTTGTATCATTTTATCATGACTGCCCTCAAAGAGTCTGTTCTAAAATGCTTCAGCAACAGATACATAAATGTCTTAGACTGGAGTATTGTCATATTTCATAATAGAAATTCTTGGAAACAACTTTTTAGCTTGGACAAGATTAGAGTATGTTTCGTTTATTTTATAAATTTGATTCTTGCCCTACTTACGTAAGAAAAAATGTTATCAAATATATACATCTGATATGATTTGTTTGTTGGTGTATTACATATGTCGTTTGTGGATAAGAATATCTTTAATAATATGACTGATATTAGAAAATCCCATAGGCACACTTCTTAAAACATTTTCAAAATGAGGCCTTTATTGTTTTTAAAGGTTTCATCTGAAAATTGATCTTTGTAAGAATTCTAATTGACTTAAAAAAATGGATACAGAATTTGATTTTAGGGAAATATTACTTTTAAAAAAATATTCCAGGAGTTGCTTTGATGAACATTGTTGAAAATTTTGGTCTTTCATGTTTATATAATTTGCTTAACCCCCAACTGATTTTCTGTGTGCATGTGTAATATTACATATATAATAGCTGACCTACCTGTTTTCAGACTTATAAAATAAGAAATTGTTAAACCAGTTTAACCTTTTCTTAATCGACATAATTATTTTGTGGATAGATTGATAATAAATTAGTTGATTTCAATTTCAGTATTTATATTTGTTTTATTTGTATTTCTTTTTTTTTTACAGAAATAAGAAATGCCAAATATTACTTTAGTGGGAATTACATGCATGATTGAAATCTTTGGAATTTTTTGCAGAATAAGTATATTTATAGCTTTGTTTATAAAGAGAGACACATGTAAATCAGCATTTTATACTTTAGACAATTAAATGCATCCTTTTTGTTGACAAATTCTACAGTTTTATCCAGGTATATAATTCACCAGGAAAAAGATTTTTTCTTTTAGTTCTTGTTTTAACTGAACAAGATGGTAATGGTCACTAATATAACATCTGGTTCATTCCAACAATGTGAGATACACAAACATCATTTGCCACTATCCTCATATAGCTCAGATGATTCTAATTTATAATTTATTCCCCAACCCCTTCTCTACTGAGTAAAGAAAACCACACCTTGCTAATATCTATACTAGCTAACCCTCTGCTTTCATTTTTCTCTCTCTGTCTCGGCTATCTGGATCTTATCACTGGCGAGTTTCACTCTTGCTCTATATAGGATGTTATAAATGCAATCTTTTCTTTTTGTTTTTTAAAAAAAACATTAAGGTGCCAACTTGTGTATGGCAGTTGTAAAGAGTTGTTTTGCCATGGAAAACCATTCTGATATAGTTACATCCACAAATCTTTTGGCTCTATTCTGTCAAAGTTCTTGTATGTAGTATGTCATACCTCTGTATGATAATTGTTTAATTTTTCATACTCATTAACAAGATAGAAACAAACTAATGGCAAGATGTGAAGTAAAAAGGAAATTAATTTAAACAGTACAGGGCATGATAGAAAAATAAGAACTTTGTATTTTATTTGTTTTTTTAAACATGGCAAAGCTTCCATTAACTTTGCAATGTTTATTTTACATAGGCTAAAAAAAAAAAATGAATTCATTACAGGAATTTCCAGAAGAGTTTAAGTTTTTTTTTTTTGTATAATTTTCACATGGAAACTATTTTATTCTGTATTGTTGTTGCTGCTGCTGTTTAAAATATTAGGGATAATTAAAAGTTTTCACCTTGACCAAATGACCAGACATCAAAACCTTTGTTTTTTGGGGTTTTTTTTTTTTAATTTTTAAAAAAATTTTTAATCACTATTTTCAGAAAACCCCTTATAATAAAATTTTGCTAGTTTGCTGATTTGGTAAATGATTTGTGTGATAATTTTCAATTGATTGGAACATATGTAATTGATATGACATTTCTAGAATACCTCAAGTTTAATACTGAACACTGGAGATTAAATTTTATGATAAATAGTTTGACAGATGTATTCAGTCTAACAAGTTAGTTTCAGGGTGGGAAAGCACCTGATCTTTAAATGAACCTTCTATATATTATCATTGACAGTGCTTTGTTGAGTGTTTTAAATTTATCAATATTTTTTAAATAATTTCTCAGTACCATACAAACTAAAATTATAATTACCGCATAGCAATCTAAATTGTCACCATGTATCTATTAGTAGGCTTATTGACACAATTGGTGTCTATATTTGAACTAAGATTTTGAGTGGAATGTTTCCTTTACTATTTAGTGCAATGTGTGTGATCACTGTGCTGTAGGTCTTTACAACATGATTTGTATACTTTGTACTACATTTACCATCTGTTTCCCCCCCTCTTCTGATTTTATTTCCACTTCTTATCTCTCTTGCTCCCTGCCATTTGCTTATACTTTCCAAATAGTAATGTGGGAATAACCATACATCTTGTTTCCTTTCAAAAAACATTCATCTGTATATTTTTTTTCTTCTCCAAATTGCACATACACCTATCCCTGCCTTTAAAATATTACCTCTGTATTAAGGGAATGTGTTCATTATTTTGCTTAGGTACTAAAACAATCTTTGATAAGTAAGAATGTAGCCATCAGTCAATAGAATTTTGAACATTTACCATACAAGTTATCCTAAAATGCCACAAATATGATTTGCCTCTTTGGAGAAGAATGATTTCATGTTATTTCATTACATTTAGCAAAAATAATTTGTTTAGTGTGGCTAATGTGTAATTAAGAACTATTGTGTATTGTACTGTTTTTAAATTCCTTAGAAAACTAGGATGTTTTTGAGAAATGAACTTTTCTCTTTTTCTCTAACATTGGCATATTGTAACTATTCATAAGTCTAATGACTTTGATATTCAATTAATCTACCCAGATCTAGGAAAATATGCAGATGATGATTGGTCATTAAAATACTGATTTTTGGGAATTGGGTTGGGCTGTGAACTTTTCAGCATCTACCTTATATTTGTTGTAAAAAAAAAAAATAAATAAAAACATTCTCTAAATGTCACCTTGTATGTCGAGTACAAAATGGTGTTAGTTATAGGAACGTAAATTAAAGGTTTACTGACAATGCTATCAAGAGAGATTAGAGAATATAATTTGACACTTTATTAAATAAAAGGATATCAATTTTTAGATGTTAGTGATGTCAGATGCAAAAAACAAACACTTAACCAGAAAACATTTAACCTTTGCTGAACAAATTGGTAAATATCTCATTTTTGCTAATTTTTATTTTCTTTATACAAATAAAAAATAGCTGTTTTAAATCTTTAAAGACATTTAATTCCCCTAAAATGACCTCTTCTTTATTAGAGTAGTGAAGATTAAAAATATTTTCTGCTTTTTTATGAGATTTTTCTTTTAGAGACATGTTCATAGGCAAAATAGATAAAAACAAAGAAAATTGGGTATTTTGCAAAATGTTTATTGAATATTGCTCCAATTACATGACAGTACTAGAAATGGTTTCAGAATGTATTCTCATCATAAATTTGGATCATAAACTTAAATGGACTCTTTTAAAAATCAAGACATTGTCCAGATGATTAAAATTAGACCAAGATGGATTGGGATTAATTTGGTGATGGAGAATGTTCTAATGCTCTGCCAAGACCGTGTGGGTTGGAGGGATAAAGTGGCTCTTGTGGGCTCAATGCCTTCATGGCATAAAGTTTAGCAGCATAGTGTTTGAATTTTATTTTATTTTCAAACTTATTTGTTTACAGGATAACTTAGGTGTCCAATTTAGGATCAGATAAGTTGTTTTAGTGAAATTACATATGGTTTCATTTTTCATTTAGTTTCAGGCTATTTCAAATTATAAAATCTTCAAAATATTTAATGAGCATAATGAAACCATCTGTACAAAATGACCTAACATTACAATTTAGCAGCTTGATGAGACAAATTAATGTCCTTTTATGGATAAAATAATAATTCATGTAATCAACGTGAAAATACTTAATTGTTGTAGTGTATTCATTTGGAAAAAAGGAACCAGGACACAATAATATTCATTCCTTTGGTCATCTAATGATTTGCATTTCATTGGAGCAACTTCTTTGTCCTTTAGTGTGACCAAATAATCAAATAGAAGTAAATGTTTTTTTTTTTTTTTTTTTTTACAACAATAAGAAAACAAACTGTTTACAAATGGGCCAATTATAATATTTTGTTGGTTTGGCCTCAATTTCATGAATATGAATGTTATGTAACCAAAATATAATGTCTCATTGATGAGATGATAACAGGTTAGGTCTTTGGACATTATTTGTTCTAAATTTGGTTGCAATTATCTTTGGTTTGACAAGACTTAAAGTTTTGGGATTTTCAGAATAAAACTTTTAACATTGTAGTTTTACCATTAAGCAATATAAATGCAGAAGGCTGTATATGCATGTTGCATAGAATACACAAAAGCATTTGATAAACTACAATACAAGGATATATTTGAACTGTAAGGAAAACTATTTATTCAGGAAATATATCAGACTAATCAAGAACATTTATTGGGAGCAAACTGTCTGCATATGGATAGAAAATGAACTTAGTAAGTCTGTAAAAATAGAAAGGTATATAAGACAAGGATGCATCTTCTCACCAGATTTATTTAACCCATTCAATGAGGTAATCTTTATAGAGCTATAGATTCTGCCAGGATTTATTATTAGCAGTTACAACCTCAACAATATATGCAGATAACACTGTATTGATAGCAGTTAGTAAAGGAACACACAAAGAAATGATTAACCATTAATTATAAGAAGACCATATATGGTCATTAGCAAGAGGAACAGTCCAAGATACAAACTATAGATTTGAGATGTAAAAATATAGGAAGTACAGAAATTTAATTATCTAGGAATCATTATAATAAATGATGGAAAATGTGATTCAGAAATCTGAAGATGCATTGGAATAGTGAAAGATGCTCTCCAGAAACAAAGCAAAGCATTAAGAGAGAGGAAAATTTCATTAGAAACCAAGAAAAGAGTGCTCAACTGTTAAGCTATTTTAGTTCTCTTATTTAGCAGAACTCATACAGTGAATGCTGGACAATTTCCTCACAGATAAAAAAATCAACTTGAAGCAATAGAGATGTGGCTCTACAGAAGGATGCTGGGAGCATGGATGGAACATGTGAGTAACAAGAAAATTTTAAGGAAAATGGGGAAAGGAAATGACACTTGTGTATAGCATCAGAAAGACAATTGAAATTTCTGTGACACATAGCAAGAACAGAGGGCTTGGAGTATTTGATACTCACATGACATTCAAGAAGGGCAGAGAGAAACAGCAACTAACATAACTAATGATCTTATGTAAACAGATGTCAGAGCATAAACAGGAAAGCATAAAGGGACAAGTGTTGCTCAAGGCTACATGGAATAGGAAATTATGGAGAGTCATGATCGCCCACATCCTAAAGGAGCATAGCACATAAAAGAAGTTTTACTACTGCAAAACAATGTTGCTTTTATATAGTGTCGATTTTTATCATGTTCTTAATATGTTATTTTGAGGCCCTTAGCACAACTTTTGGTTCTCTCTGTTATTAATGTCCTTATCTTTATTCTTTCTTTGATATATATATATATATATATATATATATATATATATATATATATATATATATATATTTTCTTTCAAAGAATTTTTTTTCTTTCATGCCAAATAGTTATGTCTACAACCATCATTCCTATTGCTATGACTGAATATCTCAATATCCAATGCATTTATTTTTTTTTTATTGTATTTCTTTTTTTAGTCTCTTTAACTTTGAAGAAACGTCTCAAGAGATTGCTAAATTGTTTTATGTTTGCTTATGTGGTGCCTGTGTTCTTAATGCTTATGAAACTTGTTTTAGTTAAAAAGGCTTTTCTCTGCATTGCTTGATATTTTTTGTATTGCTTCTTAAGTCTATTTGCAAATGCTTCTTATCTGCTATTACAAGCAAATTTTTGGTATTTTAATCTGCTATGCTTAATAAGTAGAGAAAACAAGAATAAAATTCACGGGAATGGCTTTCCATCCTGTTACTAATGTAGTAACAACATTGGCACATCCTTGATTCTTCTGTCATGTTCAACTTAAAGTAGAAAATGTAGTTATTTTTGAATCTTCCTAGCTTGATAGAGGATCTTGATTTTATTTCCTTTTTTTTTTTTTTTTTTTTTTTTTTTTTTTTAGAATTTAGAAATTCTTATAATTCTGCTTTTCAAGTAAAAATACTCAAATTTCATAAACATTATTATTATTATTAAAATGTATTTTAGTGTGTTTTTTTTAATTCAAGAATTAAATTTGATTATTTCTTGTATCATCTTGTCGAACTTGATAGTTATACTGTACCAAAAATAATAATTTTCCCATTTTTTAATGGGATATGTGAACATTGCCCAACAGTAATATGAGGCATCATTGTTTTAATAAATAATATAGATGATCAAATATATACTCTTTGCTGTAGTAATATTAATGTTCCCTCTATGTTCTTCTCACTCTCTCTCTCTCATCATATTTTAGGTGCTGACAATATAACAGACAAGCTTTATCATTTTATCTCCTAACCTTCTTAAGTATAGAAGCATTAAATGCTGAAGAACTGATTAATCCCCTTTTTTTATTTGGATTTTCCTACAAGTTTTGATCCATGCTTTTATCATTTGTTGTCACTGAAACCTGAAGATGTTTAATATTCCACTCTGAATACCATGCACCAAACATGTGAACATCAAAGTTTTAGAGAAAATGGAAACAAAAAGAAAACTTATACTTAACATCAGGAAGAGACAGTTGAAATTTCTGGGACACTTAATAAGGAAGGAAAGCTTGGAAAATCTGATACTCACAGGACAGATTGAAAGCAACATATAACCTACTTAGTGAACTTGTGTAAATGGATAGTGGAACAAGTTTTAGGAGAAATAACAAAAAGACAAAATTTATTAAGAGTTACAAAGGACAGGAAGTTGTGGAGAGCCATGATCAACTACGTCCTGAAGGGACACAACTTATAAAGAAGAATAATATTCATTCAATGAGATGGCTAAAATCTCTTCATCCTGCTGCTACTATTTCAACTATTATCCTTTGCTCATCTATTAAAGTTAACCTTTTAATGACAAAATGAATGGAAAAGCAGTCAAATAAATTTTTAATTTTTTCTGAGTTATATTTAATTTAGAATTAGTGAATTGTTATTTGCAGAATATTAATATTGAAATGCTTAAGATGTCTTTTAACCTCAAAAACACACACACACACACACATATATATATATATATATATATATATATATATATATATATATATATATATATATATATATATATATATATAAAAAAGAATGAAAGATCATTTCCTTTCTACTGTGGTTTTCTGTACAGATATTCCATCTAAATATGGCAGTTAAGTCAGGGATTCATTTGTCTTGTGAGAACCTGAAAAGGTCAAAACTCTGGGTACATGATTACCCTTGTGCCACTGCTTTGTCATGTCTTTATATTCTGTTTTATGTATGAGACAGAATCTGTTTCCTTGCTTTATATTTGCTATTATAGCAATTTACATTGGTTCTTTGAATTGTAATTCTTTAATTTTCTTCAGCCTGTTTAATGTGGGAACTTGTCTATCTTTGCACCTGTAACTACTGAATCAAATTAGCTCTTAATTCATGTCAGATTTAATGGGAAGAGAATAAAGCTGTACAACTTTGTTTTTTTTTTTTTTTTTTTTTTTTTGATTGATTGATTCTTTCATTTCTTTTTTTTTTTAATCTTTCGTTGCTTATAGAATTTCAGCTCCTAATATCATTACCATAAACTACTTTGAATAATCCCTTTCCATTATGAACAATTTAAATTCTAAAGGACTTTTATCAATCTCACAAATTATAATTTCAGGTTCTGTGTAAAATAAGCTTTAATTTTCTATGAAATTTGTTGTAATTGTTTATAAAGGCCTTGTGTAAAAAAAAAAAAAAAAATTGATGAATGGAAAACTTAAATTTTGCTATTTTGAATTTTTGATAGGTATTTTTTTAATGTTGAAAAGCATAAAAAACTGTAAAAACTGACATCACAATTAGATAATATTCAAATAAATGTCCAGATTGTTTTTAAGCAAATAATGATAGCTTTAAGTAGCTGTAATTTATAACAAATATTCATTTATTTAAAGATAGTAATTATTTCTTAGTGGCAATGATTTTGTATTTCTTAGTCAATCAATCAATTTGGATAAATGGAAAGCTTTAAAGAAATATAAAACAAAACACTAAGTGACAAAGAGATGGTAATTTCTTTCAGTTGCTTTCCTACTCAAGACTGATAATAAACAAATTGACTAACTTAATCAAAATAAGAATTGTTATTGTTAGTATGCTGTGGTTGTGGGCTGAAAGAAGTTTTGCAAGGAGTGTCTCTTATCTCAATTGCATGTACTTTTATTTGACTTCATAATTTATTTAAAGCATGTACATTGAAGTATAATTGCATGAGCAATGAATGACTCTGTAAATCTATTTGAAGAGCTGAAGACAATCTCCAAAGACTCTCCCTCTCTCTGCACGCCATTCCAATTGCACAGCTGTTTTTCATTGCCCTCAACAGCAAAGAAAATGTCAACAACATGCCACAGAATGTCAGTCTTGTCCAAATTAGTATAAAGTTCTCATCCAGAACACAATCCTGTGGCTAATTCATTTGGAAGCCAGATGTTATGTTTAAGCTTCTATCAATCTATCCATCTATGATTATCTTGTAGATTATACAAAAAGCATGTGTTTTGAGGCAAAATGTTTGCTTTAAGGAGAAAAATGTTTCCAAATAATTTTTATGTTTGCTAATGTCACTTGACAAAAGAAAGCATAATGAGAGAAAAATAACTCTCCTTTGTAGTTGGTGCTTTGTATTTTCTAATTATTTTATTCTTTCTGTATCTGCCTCTATTGGTAGAACAAACTTCAATTTTATTTTTATAGATTTAATTACAGATTTTTACTATTTGTAAATAAGACATTACCAGAATTCTGATGTTTCAATTTGAAGCACTAATCCTTTTATATTTAATACTTGTTTTGACCTATTAATGCCCACCATTCCATTTGTAGGATGGTAGGCAATAATAGCTTATAGGTAGAAACCTATAATTAAAACAGGATATTACAGTGGACACTAATGGGCTAAATAGATACTTGTTTCCCATAAAAGTATGGGTTATATATGATAATAATAATAATAAATTTATTAAACATCTGACTCTGATAAATGTTTTAGCACAAATGGAGTTGGTCAATTAGAACAGTTACTTCAACTTCTCCTTTATATATATATATATATATATATATATATATATATATATATATATATGCACACACTGCGGTTAACACTAGGAAGCAACAATTCTGTTTTATGCTTGAATGCAATCTTCAGGCCATGTCCTGAAAATTGCTTTCAAACATGAAACACTCTGTATTGACCTCAGTGTCCACATTTATATTTACATATACTCTATCCTTGATATTGAGCACATTTGCCCATAAATATAGCATACCATAAAACTATATTTTTATCCTACATACATACATACACACACACACATATATATACACACACACACAAAAAAAAAAATTATGGGGTAGGTGTAGAAAAATTAGAAATATAATTGAAATGTGTACATATATTAGCTGAAAACACTATAATAAGCATTCTTGAATTGATGTTTCATTGGCATTTATGGGCACCAATAATGATTTGTGTTCATTTATACTTATTTAGCATAAGCGGCAAAATCATTTATTTGAAATTTAATCTGTAGTGCTAAACCTTTTCTAAGTGCTTCTTCTTTGTTGAAAATGTCTCCAAAGAAAGACATTCCTGAAACTAAAAGGGTTGAAATCATTGCATTGTTCAAAGAAGGTTTCTCCCAAGTTAAAATTGCAAGAAAAGTGAAATGCTCAAGAAATGGTGTGCAACCAACCATTAGAAGATATAACGAAACCAATTCTTTCAAAAATCATGATTGTCAAGGCCAGAAAAGATGTACAAACTCATGGGAAGGCAGACGGCTAAAGAGGGTATCTCTAGGTGATAGGAAAAAAAAAACTCTTCTAATTTGACTGCTGAATTTTGAGAGGCAACAAAGTGATATCGACTTGCACAGTGAGAAGAAGGTTAATAGAAGCTGGCCTCAAAGGATGTAAAGCTAGAAAAAAACCCATTGCTGTCTGAGGTTAATAAGAAAAAGAGACTTTCTTTTGCAAAAGAGCATGAAAATTGGACGGCTGAGGATGGGGCCAAAGTTGTCTGGTCTGATGAAAGCAATAATACAGTATTTTTATTGAATAGAAAATTATCCGTAAAATTTTTGTTTTTATCAGATTTTTAGAACCCCTGGAGTTGTTTATGTTCATTGAAGTGTTGGGGAAGCATCTGATGCTCAATGTATTGTCCCAATTGTAAAATTTGGAGGTGGAAATGTAATGGTTTAGGGCTGTATTTTGTCTTCCAGGACAGGAATGTTATTCATATGTGAGGGTAGAATGAATTCCAACATTTAGACAAGCATGTTAGACCAATGTTACCAACCTTCATTAGTGAAAATTTTCAACAATAACATACCAGATAGAGTAATCTTCCAACAAGACAATGCACCATGTCATACATCCAAAGTTTCGAAGAGTTGGTTTGAAAAGAAAGAAGTGAGTGTAATGAAATGGCCTCCTCAATCCCCTGAATCCCATTGAACATCTGTGATCATGCTTATGTACAAGAGTCAGGATGCACAAATATTCTTTAAAATGTGAATTAGAAGGCAAATTTCATGAAGAATGACAGAAAATCAAACCAACTACTTATGCTGAGCTGGTCTCCAATATACAAAAGCACATAAAGGCAGTTATAAAAGTAAAAGGAAACCATACCAAGTATTAAATATAGGTTAAATTTACTTTAAAATCTTTGTTCCTTCTCTTTAAATGATAAAATAAATAAGTTTCAATTATAGTTCTAATTTTTATACACCTATCCCGTAATTCTGTATGGTCCTCTCTCTCTCTCTCTATCATATATATATATATATATATATATATATATATATATATATATATATAATGAAAATTTCTCCAATTTAGCCAGTAATTGTGATTTACAATGAAAACAGATACATAATACTACCGACCAACTCTGTCACGTCCGCTATCCAGAATAACCTATCCCATCTAAATAATCTTGAAATAGTCACAAACACTTCCAAAACCATTATGGATATACTAAGATCTTCAAACATTAATAGCAATAATATTTCTGAAGCAGGCATTTATAAAATAAATTGCCAAAACTGTTCCTCCCAATATATTAGAAAAACAAGTAGAAGTTTAAAAAAAAACACATTTATGAGCACAAAAGAGACCTCACAAAAACAACTAATACACTAGTCATACATAGAAATAAATTCAACCATAATTTTGATTTTAAAAATGCTACACTCATAAAAAAAGAAAATAACTCACTCAGAAGGAAAATTCTAGAGAGTGCCACCATAGAACATTACCCAAATATTAATCTACGTCCAGGTTTTTTCCCCATTTCACCTTTCTTAACAAAATTACTGCTCTTACAAACAAATGTACACAACAGATTCATAAAATCAAAAGAAAATGGTTGAATCAACACAGATATGACAATATTCTCCCCACGTGACAAATAAAATCAAAAGAAAATGATTGAATACATCAACACAGATATGACAATATTCTCCACACGTGACAAATACTGACGTTATTTTCAGTTAACAATATGAAAATAGCATTTCTCTACATTCCAGTTGCTAGTAACATTCTGTTTTTGTTTTTATTAGTTACCTTGTTAAATTATATTCATTTCGTATTTTACTTTGATAAAGTCCACATTGGACGAAACACATCAGCAATTACTAGTTTTCCTTTTGTCATTTTATTTATATATATATATATATATATATATATATATATATATATATATATATATATATGTGTATGGAAACTTCAATCTAAGAATATTTCTATGATAGAGTTGGATTTTTTTTTTCATTCTCCTTCCTTGTTATTTATATTTTTCTTGATTTCATATTAAGATAGAAAAGTACTTTGATTTTCTAGAGACTAGAGAGTATCTTGTTATTGGGAACTAAAAAAAGGTTTATTCAGGTTAGTAAATAAGTTTTTGTTTTATTTTCAACATGAAATTTATTGAACATCTTGTTTTGTTTCCTTACATTCTCCTGTCTTTCAGATACCTTCATAATTTTGTTCTTGCAGAACTTTTTATCTTTCTCCGCTAAAACCTGTTCTATGTGACTTTTGCAATTGTTCCAAGAAATTGAAAACTTTGTCATTAAGAAAATTCTTTAAAGACCAGAATAAATGATCATGCAAAGATACACCTGGTGATTACAATGGATAAGTGAAACTTCTCTGCCAAGCTGCAACAATTTTTGCCTGACCGCCAAAGAAAAGTGTTCTCATGTTATCCTTTTATGCTCTTTTCCTTAACTAATTCTGAATATATTTCATTGAGTGTTGCCTTTAGTTTGTCTCTTTGAAATAAGTACTTGTTCAAATCCATCATTTAGCTTTCTGGATAGAGCTCATAGATACTTCCAATGTTACCATCTATGCAGCATCACCACTTTTTGATGAAGACTAGCTTTTGATACAGTTACTGATAGTTAATTTCTCTTGCCTCTCTTACATTCTACATTGTTGTAAAATATCCACTTTTTATTGCCCACTGATCACAATTTGTTTCACGAACACAATGTATATATTTCAATAGTTTTTTTTTGTTTTGTTCATGAGGAAGCTACATATCAAAATGACTAACAAAGAATTTCCAGCACTTAATCTAGCTATTTTAGTTATGCTGTCCATCCCCTTAAAATTAGTTATTATCAAGTAATGACTTCATTTGATTGCTGTTGATTCCAACTGGTCATTTATCACAAAACTTCACATACCACTTTTAATGCAGTTGCTCATTCAAAGTAACTTCACCATAAAATTCACAAATCTTTTTTTTTTTTTTTTTTTACATTTCTTAAAATAAAAAAAAAGTATAATATGCAAAAAAATATTGTTTTTTTTTTCTCCCGTCTTCAATGTTAGAATCAATGAACAAAAATATGTCAAGTTGGAGATTTTTTTAAAGTGTATTGTGACAGCTGTCACATTACAATAAAAAATGTTCTTTGTGAATAAAGTTTGTTATAACTAAATGCTCCTAATGTCATTTAACAGCAAAAAATAGGACAAACTTTTTGAAAAGTACAATACTATTTTTTTTTTTTTATTCCTTCATAACCTGAATCAAAACTTAATTAATAAGTATTATTAGCAGTCAAAGAAAATGATATCTTAAGACCTAAATAAATATAATTAAATGATTGCTGATATTTTTTTAATCTTGGTGATTTATTTTGTAACCTGAATATTTTGGTTTCTAAGCTTAATTTTAATGAAATTTTGTTAGGAACTTTTCCTTCTTCATCTCTTAATTATTCAAATTCTCTTTGTTCATTTCTGATTATCTAACATTAAGAAGTTTTTTTTCTAATTCCTTCTTTCTATAACCAACCTGTTTCATTTGTTTAGATTTTAACATATTTCTTGTAAAATGCTTACTATTTTCATCTGTTGTACATAGACATGTTCACAGAGATCTGGTTATTACACTTGTTGATTATATTTTCACTCTCCAGTACATTTACTTGCAGTAAGCTTGCCACAAACATTTCATATGTAGAAGTTACCTTGCTCTTTTTTGATTTTTTGTGTGCTTTCCAGCATGCTCATAATTATCTACTAATTTCACTATTATAATTAATCTCAAACAGGTGGACATTAAATAGCAAGATTGCATTAATGATTATTGCATATGTTACCAATGGCAAAGGCCTGAATAGGACAGACATCATTTGCATTGTTGTTGTTTTTTTTTCTTTTATGGAAGCAAGAATATCTTCACCTGTCTTGCTTCCTGTTTCATTATATAAGTACAATTTTGTTCATGACCTAAAGCTTTAAACCAGTATCAAGTGGTAAGTTTGCTCTGAATGACTTATACAATCTGTGTCATCTATTTCATTCCTGACCACAAACAAATCATTATATATATATATATATATATATATATATATTTTTATAGATAAAAGTACTTTGTCTGCCATATTCAATGAAATGTACATGAAAGGATTGCTGCCTAAATATACACACACATATATATATATGTATATATATTCGAAAATTATAACATAAATGTTATAAAATCACTACAAATATATATATATATATATATATATATATAAAGTGAACATTGAACTCAACACTCAGAGATTAGACTGTTTCATGCTAGACGCAATCATCAGGCCACCAGTCTGTCACCACTGAGTGTAGACTTCAATGTTCACTTTTATATTTACATACGCTCTATCCCTGATATTGAGCACTTTATTCCATAAATATAACACACCTTAAAACTGTATTTCTTATATATATATATATATATATAGAGATGTATTTGGTTATCAATCCCTTTTATACAAGTTTCATTAAAAATGACTGAAAAAGTACTGCAGATACGTTTTTCATTTAATTTTTCATATGTTCTTATGATTTTCTTTTCTGGGTGTGAATTATGTTAAAATTTTCTAAATGTTTTGAATGTCTGAGCTATTCTTTTAGCTATTATCAAGAATGAAAATAGATGAGAATAACTCTAGATACATACATAAAACAATGCATACATTCAGTTAAAAGTAAAAATAAAATTAATCCTTGATAACGTCTAAAAGTATAGCTGAAAGTGCTTGGACATCCAAAATATTTGGGCAGTTTCTACATAATTTATGTACAGAAAAGAAGAAAATTATAAGAATGCATGAAATATTAAATAATAAAAAAAAAAAACTGCAATACCTTGTCAGTTGTTTTTAATGAAACTTATGTATGTATGTGTGTGTGTGTATATATATATATATATAAGCTTATGGACTGCTGTATTTAAGTAAAAATTGCTTGATCATTGCTACAATATGTTATGTTTTGGTACTTATCTAGTTGAAATGAGCAATATTATCTATTTTGCATGAACATTTTAGGGTTATGTCTGCAAAATCTGAAATACCTTACACATTTAAATCTAAGCAAAGACATTGCATTACAAAACAATAGTACTGGCTTTATATATATATATATATATATATATATATATATATATATATATATATATATATATATATATATATACATGAAATCAAATTTAGTAAAGAACTGTTTGAGGTTGGTATTTCTATGCTGGATTAGGTAGAGTGGAAACAGGAAGATTGGTTTCAAGCCTTCTGAAGGAACAAAGCTTTTGCATCTTTGTGTCTTTGCCCTGCTGTGGATTAAGAACAGTAAAACTCTATTGCAAAAGCTGGATGAGATGAAGGCAAGATGGTGGGAACATTTTTCAGAAGTTCTCAATCATCAAACAGTTGTAAATCCTGATGTTATCACGGACTAAAAGAAACTCCTGTTATTTGCAAACTTGATCGTCACCTGCTGAGGTTGAAGTTGTGGTAAACTTGATGAACAATGGGGAAGTTCCTGGTAGTTTTACTGAATTAGTACAGCAAAGTCTAAAAAAGGTTTTGGAACAGCTTTTTGCCATTATCCAAGAAGTATGTATAGGTTGGTGAAGTCCTCACAAAGTTGAAGGATGTAATTCTTGTCTCTGTTTAAGAGGGTTTCTAAGAATATCTGGGATAACTTTGAGATCTCTCTTTTGTCAGTTGTTTGAAAAATATTGCAATAATATTTTTTAATTGACTGCTGAAGGACATGGCATTAACTATACTGCCTGAGTTGTAATGCAGTTTTTGTCCAAATCAAGGTACAGCAGATATAATCTTTATTGTTAGGCCAGTTCAGGAGAAATGCATAGAACAACTACTTCACCTTTACTAGTGTTTCATTGATCTGACTAAAGCTTTTGACAGTCTGTAGACAAACTCTATGTACTGTGGGAGTAAGGCTGCCCACAGAAATTCACTGGGCTCATTTGTTCTTTATGAAGACATGAGGATATCGAAATGAAGACTTGTTAGATCCAATCTCTGTTGAAACTAGTATTAAGCAGAGAGATCTCTTAGCACCTACACTTTTCACAATTTTCTTTGCAGTTCTACTCAGAGCTTTTGCTGAAAGCATTGTTGGTATTTATATCTGTTACAGAACATCTTGAAAACTTTTCAATAACTAGTTTTTTCACTGCTTCTAAAACTGTTATCTCTGGTTATGACCTCTACTCTGCTGATGACTGTGACCTTAATAAGCACACAGAGAAAGCTCTTGATTATAATGAATTTGGGTTTACAAGTTTTGTTTAATTTGGCAGCATGCTAACTAGTTTCAGTACCCTTGTGAGGAAATTGGCTACAGGCTTTCAAAGGCCTGTGATGCCTATGGCAAGCTTGAAAACAGGTTATGGTCACAATCAGATATTGGTGCAATTACTAAAGTCAGCATTAACCAAGCATGTGTTTTGTTATCTCTCTTGTATGCTTGCAAGACCTGGATAAACTATAGCAGGAGTCTCTGGAATGCTTGCATCAGATATTCTGGATTTCCATGGTATTTTCTTGCATCAGATATTCTATGGTATTGAAAATACCATGGAAATATTCTTGATTTCCATGGTATTGAAAATACCATGGAAATCAAGAATATCCAACACCATTGTGCTGAAATAAGCAGAAATGTTGAGCATTTAGTCTATGGTTATGAAGTGGAGACCGAGATGGGCAGGTGACTTAGTACGCTTAGAAGACAGCCAAATTCCAAAACAAGCACTGTATGCTGAACTGTTACAAAACAAATGGCAGCAGTGCAAGCTATACAAATGCTACAAAGACTGCCTCATAGACACATTTAACAAGTTCAATGTAGAGACCAGTATTAGTGAAAATCTAAGAAAAGCAGGATTGAATACACAGAGCTAAAATAGGCTGCTCAGCACATTGTGAATGTAAGCCCCTTCCCAGGTAAAAGTACTAAAAGACTCTCACCTGTACAGAATATGGGTGTGTATGCCTTTCAAAGCCTAGCTTGATTAGTCACATACATCACCATAATGACAACACAATCTATGACAATGATGCCCAGCCTGATTTCACTTGCAATCTATACAACAAAGTGTGCAGATCAGCAAGTAGACTTAACTGGTATTTCAAGTTACAGCACCATGATACTATTGCAGCAAGTGGTAAGCTTGATTGCAAAACTTGTGGGGTTATTCGCTGGACTAATGAGTCACCAGAGATATTATCACTGACAAGGAAATCAATGATAGTCAATAAAATGGTTGTATTTGGACACTAGATGACTTTCTACCATATATAAAATAAAGTAACAAGGTACATTTTTTTAATAAGACTTTCAGTGGTCTAAGCCGGTAGATAATTATTTTACTGTTTGAAGAAGAAAAATAGGTATATATTAAACTATGTGTATCTAATAAAATAACATTTATAATAAGAAGTGTGTATTTATATATATATATATATATATATAAGTATATAATTGGTGTATACGGAATGAATTCCAATAACCAACAATTACTATTAAGAGTGCTCAATACAAAGTAGAGCAGATATAAATTTTTTTTTTTAAATAATTTTATATATATATATATATATATATATATATATATATAATTAAAAGTTCATTCATCTTCTCTCAGCTCTGAGTTTGGTGATTTCTGGCAAGTGGATGTAATTGCCATGAAACTCAGAGTAGAAACAAGATATTAATGTTCTTTTGATATTGAGCACTATAATTTCAAAGACTGCTTAAACTTTAATGTCTTATAGGCTGCAATGATGAAACAGAATATACTCAATGCCAAATAGCAGAACTACTATTTAGTAAAGACCCTAAAGACACAATAAAAGCATTGTAAAGTCACTATTAAATGTTTCACACTTGCAATTTTCAGGCATTATTTACAACTGATTCCCAAATCAATATGTTTCAGCCAATATAAAAGTAACTGTTTTGCAATACATTTTAGTATTGCAATAATTTCAATAACATTTTTGAAGTTTTAATTTCAAGAAAGTAGCTTAGTTAGTCACAAAATAAAAATTACTTTTGTTGGGTTTTAAACAGTTTTTAATGTCAGTTTTTGTCATCCAAAATTAACTTCAATTATGCCATGATTGATGTTTACTAGCAGAAAATTTTATAATTAAAAAATCTCCCCAAAAGTGGTTGTTACAAAAAAAATAGGATATGATGAAAATTAGTTAATTTAATGGTTACTTAACTCGATTTTGAAAAAAAAAAAAAAATCACTAAATATTGAAAAATACATTTGTTTCACAGCAGTTTGTTTGTTGACTAGGTTTAAAGATCAAATGAGGATGAAGAGCTTTCTTTACTCATATGTAATGAAAACCTGTTTAAATTTGTGTGCATCTCATTGGGACAGCTGGAAAATCCGATATTACCTACAATGACAGATGTTTAAAAAAAAAGTCTTCCTGCAGTGAAAATTTTATAAAAAACGATGCTATTCCTGCATTCTTTAATATTTATTGAATATTGTCAGTTTTTTTAAATAATCGTTCTTTAGCAATCACCAGGAATTGTTTGTAGAGAGTATGAATCCTTGTAAATAAGGCAAAAAGTATTTTATTCCTTTTATAAAAGGAAACAGAAAATAATCTGCTGCAAAACATTACAAACCAAAACATTTTGTATTTGGTCCATCAAGATGTTAGAATCATTAAAAAAAGTCATGTATCTTTAAGTTAATAATAAGACATGGTTGAAACAAATTTAATTATTTCAAGATTACAATATTGTAATCATCTTTTTTGATGGGTTGGGTGGAGACAAATGAGGAATAGGTGTAGGATTTCCCCTTTTATTAATACTTCCGGCATTAGAATCTAAAAATTCTTTTCTGTATTTTAAATTTATTCTTAATGTATGACAGACTCTTATATTGGCTAATCAATAAATAATACTTGGATAGACTTCAAAAACAAAATTTCAGTGTACTTCCTCAAGTGAAGTGCACTGTGTAACCCATATAAATGTCAATATAGCAATAAATACTACTTAGGTTTTTACTTTGGACTATATTTCTTTTCCATAGAGATCTTTGTCTTACAAGTTTTTAAATCTAACTACTGAAAACAGTTTCTTAATTCTTGTAATGCCATTGTATTTTTCATCTCAGGTTGCACAGTGGCAAATCTAGTTTGTCCATTTCTAAATGCACATGTATATAACCTTTTGCTATTGTCTGACCAAAAGATTACTTCCACCTTGGATTCCGCTCATTAATGATGCCAATTGTAAACTTGCCAACTGCACTCTCATTCTGCTCATCAAGTACTTGCTATTGGCATTTTCATCAAATTTCTTACAAGCTTCTTGTTATTTTAGTTATGTTCATGATTATTTTGTGACTGACTGCCAAACTTTATTATTCTCTTGTTATTTTTTTAGTTTTATGAATATGTTGTAATAACAAAAATCATTTCCAATGAGATGGCTTCTTCCCCAAATCCTGGTTTCTCTGTTTTTGATGAGAGAATGCACAAGGAAGTAATTGATATCTGAACCAAGTCAATTATTACTATTATATCTTTGCTATATGAGACATGTAGAATTCACACTGATAGATGGTTAAAATGTTGAATTTGAGGTCATAAAGTCTAGGGATCTTCTATTTGAAAGTTCATTCTTATTTTCAGCATATATTTAAGTTCTGTTATTTGCTCACTTTTAAGTCCTCATATATGTAATAAATCTAAGAAATATTATGGTTTTCAAATCCATACTGTATTTTGCAAGGCTCTTGCTTATTTCAACCATTATTATACATAAGTTTATCTTATATTGATTGAGTTGAGTAGCTTTTTAGATTACATTAATTTTATTCCATCAGAGATGAAAAACTGAAATAAAAATATTCTCTCAAACAGAAACAATATTTACATTTGCTATACAGTCTTTTCTAGCAATTTGCCATTTTTTTTTCTTTTTTTTTTTTTTTTTTTAATCAATTCATCTCAAACAAGGCATTAATGCCACTAAGATGTAAAGGGCTACTGAGTGAAAGAGAATGAGAATACTTTAGAAGGAACCAGAAACCCAATCTTAAACAGGAAACAAGGGATAAACCTCTACAACTGTTCAAAAGATGGTGTACGAGTGTTCGCTGAATGATAGGTGAACCTATCTACAGTGTGTAGTTTATGATTTATGAATTTATATAACACTCTAGTGGAAGGGCAGAATGAACTGGACTGGATATTTAATATAGAATAATTTTGAATTTACCAAAACCTTTTTATTCCTTAAGTTTTATTATTTAAAAATTCTAGAATAGATATAAAAAATAATCTTGAAATTTAAAAGAAAAAAAAAGTTGGCTTGATTTTTAACTGTTGTATTTGAGAGAATATTACACATTCCCCTGGATAAACAGTTCTTCATGTTTTAAATAAATTTTAAAATCTTTTGTAATATAAAATGTAATACAAATCCCAACAGCCATCTGTCATAATAGTTTATGAACCAACACTTTGTTTGTACACCATTCTTTCCAGATTAGAAGTTGTTTATAAAGTCATAAACGAAGGCTTTTTTTTTGCTTTTTTTTTTTAATCTCGCATGGTGGCAAGAAAATCTACCTATAAGAATAATGTTTGGCTTATGTTGTTTGGGCATGAAAGTCAACTTATTGCTCAGCTTCACTTTTTTTTTTTTTCTCTCTTTCCTTATTTTTTTTTTTTTTTTTTTTTTTTTTATGTGTCTCTAAAATTTTGCTTCGTGTTTGTCTAAAAGCCTGGACATGCACTGTTGATTCTCTAGATATGGATGCTATTACAGAAAGGCCTCCACATTGGATCGTTCTGATGCTTTTTCTTTTCCTCTTTTTGAGAAATGTGTCAGTACATATGGAGTCTACACTGTTTCAGAATGGATGCCATTTATATCTGATTTTAATGCATGGAGGAGGACTGATGTCCTTTTATTTATTTATTTATTTTTTTTTTTTTATGTAAATGGATTAAGTTACTGTGCTATTTATGTCTCTGCTGGACTTGGAAGTACTTGTATGTGAGCACTTTTTAGTCAGGATTATGAGGTGGAAAGATTTTCTCTTCAGAATTTGACTCAGTATGTGTGTGTATACATCAGCCAATTTAGCCACACCAATCTGATTTTTCTGGCTAGTAATTTTTTCATCAGACTTTTTAAGTGTATGCTTAAAATAGTTTATAAATTATTTGAATTGTTCTCATCTTCAGTGATGTGTTCAGTACATTGTTCTGCTTAGTCTTTTTTCTGCATTTGATCCATATGTGTAAAGGCTCAAAATATATTTTGGATATCTTGATTATTTTCATACTTTTTAATCAGTTGGTAATAAAATCATGAAACAAATCATTTTGGTTTAAATGGAGGTTCGAACGAAAACTTGGAGTAAAGTTACCTAAATATGTGAGCAAATTAAGACTTAAGCCTTGTAAGTAGTAAATTAGACAGTATAAACAAAATAAAATTTAAAAAAAAAAGATGCTATGCTATGTTATGTACAGATTGATTAGTAATGAATTGGACTTAAAATTCTCCTGTTAATACCTTATATATTGTCAATTTTTGTAAACTTAATCACACATCATATATCCATTTACAAGCCCAAGAGGCTCTTGGGTTATGACAAAGAAGGGACACTTCTGTTCATGCACATTAGATTCATAAAAAGATGTTAACCTCTTTCCTGATGTAGTCAATGCTAAAAAATATAGTAACCAGTCTAAGGACTGACTAAACTTCCTTTGAAAGCAAAATTTAGAGATGGACAGGGAATGAAAACCAGCATCACCTACCTCATCTAACAACAAAATATATATATATATATATATATATATATATATATATATATATATATATATATATAATGGACTCTTTCAGTTCAGTTTTTAATCCTGTACCCTGTCCCCATCACCTTAACTCTCTCACCAGTGGACTTGTTGCTCAGGTGGAATAGCAAAGAAGGAAAACAGAACTGAACTGCAAACTATTCACACAAAAGATTTGTTTAGAGTGGTGAAGTGAACTACACTTATTGGAAATACTGATAACAAGGAGTTAGTGCAAATATTTGCCATGAACACAATGAACAACACCCCTCAGGTTTTATTATCATGCAGATATACCTCTCCGGTACTACCAGTGCACAGAAGAGTGCAGTGCTTTTCAATGGTAATTTCATGTGATTTAGTCCATCTGCTGAAGCAGTTTACAGGGTTTGGCGCATGGAGATTTAGGAGATGGGTGAAAACCTGTGTTGCCTGTCCATCTTGATAATAAGAGCAGCAGCCGAGTAACAAAGGTACTACTTCTACCCACTGCCACCTACATGCATAGAACATACACTGGACGTCAGAGTAAACAGTTTGTCATCAATGTGCAATATATTGCTACAAAGTATAAATTATTATAAAGTATAAGAGAAAGTTTTATTATTATTATTGTTGTTGTTGTTTAAAAAAATTGAAAGATAAATAAAACAAATTGACTAGTATTAAAGACGAACCAAAATAATGTTATAACTGGGAATGTATTATCAATAAAAATTGAAATTACATTACTTTGCAGTTAATAAATAAAAAGAATTAAAATTCATACTAAATGCTATAAAAGAATCTTTGACTATAACTAATAATAAATAAAAAATGGTTTATGCAACGATTTTTCTTCTTTTTTTTTCTTTTATATTTTAAAACAGTTGTTTCACAAGTGAAATTTCTCTTATATTTCTTATATATATATATTAAGAATATTTAATGTATATTTTATTTGTTAGACTAATTACATAGTTGCATGAATAATTTTAATCTATTTATATCTAAGCATAACATTTATCTGTTGTTTTTACGAAAGTGGTTGTAATTTTCGGAATTAGAGGAAAGCATTTTTGTAATGTTTATTTTTTTTATCTTTGGCTAGTGACTCATAATTTCAGATAAATTATTTCTTCATTAAATCAAATAAATATGTTAAGTTTTCTAAGATGTTCAATACAAATTTTAGGCAAACATGAAAATGACATTTTACAGGTTTCTAGCTTTAAAACCTTTTTGTATTTTTTATATTCATGATTATTTTAAAATTTTCACTGTAAATGTTTTCCCAGTAGATAAGAGCGATTGTTTCTGAAAATTTATATACTTAAATAATTTTTAAATGGAAATAAGTAAAGCTTTTATATCTATGTTATTATAGAATAGTACATTTCTGGTGTATTGATTTACTATATAGAGATCTTCTTAAGTTGAATTAAAAAACAATGTAAATTTATTTGAAAGCTTCATTTCAGAATTATATCTGTTCTTTCTTACTTAAGTATATATTTACTTTTTTATACATTTTACTTTCTATTAAAATTGATTCTTCTCTTCAAGTTTATTCACACTTTCTTTTATTCTTCTTCATTGTGAAACTTTGTCTCTATGATCCTATATAGCTACATTAAGAAAATTATATAGTAAATACCTTCAAAATACCAAAGTATATATATATATATATATATATATATCTCCACTAAGATGCAAGGGGTGAATGTTAGAAAGTGTTAGAAAATTTGAGGAAAAAACATCATTATGGCGAGAGAACAATAAAAGAACAAAAATTAAAAAGACAGAAGATAATGATTGACATTTAAATTTTTGAAAATCAAAATTGACTGAAATGCAAGAAGCCAGAAGAGAGTTCCACAGGTGAGAAGTGTGATATAAGAAACTGTTAACATAGAACTTAGTATTACATCTAGCAGCCATTTAAACTGTTAAATGATGAGACCTTGCCACTAATCTGTTTCTTTCTTTTTATGTGCCGTGTCCTTTCAGAATGTAGGCGATCCTGGCTCTCCACTTTCCCCTATCCCTTGTAGCTCTCGATAAGTTTTGTCCCTCTGCTCACCACCCCCTGACCACGTTCTGTCATAAATTCATAAACTCTAGGTACCACTGTGGAAAGTTCATTAGAACAATTAGCATGAAAGTATTTATGGAAAAGGCACAGGGAAGCTACATTACAGAAGTGGGAAAGTGACTGAAGCCGAGATGCTAGCTTGGGACCAATAACATTGCAGATTCTTTGTATTTTATTAAGAATCTAATATTTTTATATTTTAATTTAATAAATAGTTTTTGTATTTCTTAATGATTTAGAGATATATTGTATTCAGAATTTGTCCATTGACTAATGAAACAATTTTAGGATTTATTCATTTACTAAATAATTAATATTTCAATATTCTATCCCTTTTCATTGCTTCTTCATTTTCTTTTTAAATGTTATATTGATGTGACTGGTTAACATGCAGAATATTTGGAGCATATAGTCTTCAATGCAAAACTACAATTCAACTCTTATTAGCTTTTAGTAGTATTGTTGATTCTACTAGACAGCAACTTCATGAACTAAATACTAATAAAAAAAATAGGGAAAATTTGAGGGAGGAAATAATTTTTGTAGATTCACTTTCTTTAGGCCTTCGTTAAGCTGCAAAAGTTGTCAGAATTGAAAAATATTGTTTTGTTATCATTTTAGATAACAAAACAATTTTGGATGTGAGGTATTGTTCATAATATTGACAAGTGTAAAATTGATCCCTGACTTTTACTGAGTATTTGGAAATTAGGTGTTTGTTTACAAATGTCATGTTTGAAACTGCCTATGTCATTGATATCTGTGTACAAAAACAGACATTTTATTTTATTCTACAAAAAGATTTATTCTAAGTAAAGAGCAAACAGATATATGCATTGTTATGCATTTTAAGGAAATATTTTAAACAAGCAAATGTTAGGTGAAATAGAATGTTTTACAGAAAGATTTTTTGTCATTAAAGAACAAACATGTACATTTTTAAAGTAGTGCCACATTTTTAATTAAAGAATAAAAATTTACATAAATTAACAAAAGTATAAAAAAAATATGCAGATATTAATAACATAAGCACATTTTGAAGGCACCACATTTACAAATAAAAACTAAGGGCAGATAACTAAATAAAAAAAATAAAATTTTTTTGATTCTGACACATTTTGTGGCTTAAGGAAGGTCTAAAGAATGCTACTCTACAGAAATGATTTCCTGGAAAATTTTTTCCCATTTTTTACAAGTGGACTAATCTATTTAAGTAGTGCTAAACTGGTATTACTTATTTTTGTAAAAGAATTTTCTTTCTCTTGAATTTCTATTCTTTAACAAATTAAATGAAGTAACAAAGAAAAAAATTAGAAATCAGTTTGGGAGGCAGCATAGTTTTTTTTTCATCTTGCTGGCCAAAATTGAGTCAAACTATAAATTAACTTTTAAACAAAATCCAGCAAAAATCAAATTATGTGTTTCAGACCAGCTGTGTCAAGATCTTTGGTTTTGTTGCTGCATTATTCCACACCATATGTAAAGTGTTTGACTATTAGTATTGTTATTTGCTGACTTATTGTTAGAAATTGTTTAATGATTATTGCTTTTGAAAAATAAAATCTCTTTTGTGTTCATAATACAACCAACTAAATAATAACTCAAAAGATGACTAAACAAAACAATTTTCTTTTTTTTTTTTTGACAAAGAAACTATTATCCACTTTTGACTATTGATATCATTGAACCATTGATAATTAATTTAGCAAAACAAAAGCAAAATACAATTTTAATTTAATTATTACATTGGCCATTATTTTTTTTTTTTATTTATTTTTTTTTTCATTTGTTGGCTGTTGTGAAATTTTTATGGCTGATCCCAGTCTGTGTTCTGTGAATATTTGAGAATCTATTTTACTTGATTTGTCAAAGTTGTCATAAACCATTGATAATTCTTCAACTGAAAAATGGTCACTTATTTGACAAACACATGCAGAAGATTGAAATGTACAGTTTTAATATCTGCAAGCATAATACAATAGTTCCTATGGAATGTTTCATTTCATCTTGGATTTTATCAGTGACCATTGTTAAATTTGTTCTGTTGAAGAGAATTGTATGTAAATGGCATTGAGCTATAATATTTACTGATTATAAGAAATGGTTCATTTTATTCTTTGAACCCCTTGCATTTAAATATTTACAAATAAAAATACAAGAAATTCCATAAAGTTTAGATATTGTCATCAGGGCTTGAATTTGTAGATTAAAATTCAGAAGTGGATTTCATGTTTGTTGCAGTTTTGCTGATGATCAATTGAGCCCATACAATATAGGCAAGATCTTCCATATCAGCAGCAGGAGAAAGTTCTGGTAATGAGTGTTTTTCAGTTTTAAATTGACACTTTTTTTCTATGGATTAGGGCTCTGGGAAGCCCTCAGGCCTGTTCAATGAGGCATCACTATTTAAAAAAAAATTATACTTAATGTAGACAGTGGCATGTATGTTTTGCCCTCACTCTTTAGGCACCATGGATCTACTTTCATGGCCTAGGTTGTAGGTATTCTGCTCAGTACGTTTCTTTAAGACAGGTGGGCTTATGAGAGCTGTAATTAATTAAAGCTGTCTCTGCAAACAGATTTTAGACTGTGGTCTTTCCACAAAAGCAGATCAGATGTTATAGGATTTGGAAAAATTAACATCTGCTTAGATTTGAGGGTGATTCTCACTTATTTTAAGAATAATTCAGGATTAGCAATAAGTTAAATAGTAAAGCCTAGTCATTTACTTTGATCCCTGAGTAATGACAATTGTCTTTGAACAATGTCAGACATTTTTTAAAATTTTTTTTATCCTGTTTTAGTTTCTTTTTTTCTCTTTTCTTTTTTTTTTTTTTTTACAAATACAGTTTTTAAGTAATACTTTTAAATAAATTAATGTAATAGGCTCTATATTTAATACATTGTGACATTTCTGTTCTTATCTTGAACATAGATTTTAAGTATTGTGCTAAGCTTATTTTCAGTACAAATCCCTTTTATCAGCATGACATATATATTTTCATTATTTCTTATTACATCTAATGTCATCAGGTCCTAATGTCTGTGGCAAGTAGATTTAAAAGGAAGACAAAACTTACCATTTGACAGCTAGTAATAAAATAATAATAAAGTAAAATAATATACTTTTAAAATCTCTCATAATTCATAATTATTGTAAGCACCTGTAGAATTTCATGAAAAGTGACCTTGTAGAATAAATCATTTAAAGATCCCTTACTTAATCCTGTGTTAGTCACATGGGGTGTTTTGTTATCTTAGAATTTTTAAAGTACTTGTAATTCCTAGTTGGTAACATGTTTCTTTTGCTCTCTCCCACCACTCTCCTGATTTAGTTAGGGTGTGTAGCACATGGTATAGTGTAGTTGTAGCTCAGTTGTTGTTGGAGGGGGACTAACACAGGTTAATACAAGTATTAATTTATTTATCTCTTTTTACTACCATTGCCTGGGTGTCTTTTTCTGCTTCCTTAGAACTGTATAATATTTCTGAATAAATTGTTCACTCTGTTACCTTCAGGAGACTATTTGTGAATGTCTTAATTACTTTTCAATCAAACTTACTCAGATAATTTTTGCTTCTGTAATCTTTTATTCTCTTTCTGAATTCTTAATACCACCCCAACTCCCATAAAAAAAAAATAGTTTTTTGTTAGATCTAGTCATTTTTTTTTTATCATGTATCATACTGTAAACTTCATCTAAAATACCTGTCACAGTAATTGTAGAAGCCAAACTATGTTACAGCAATGAAATCTGTTAAAGAATTTGAAAAAAAAAAGTTGAAGCATAAAGGGGGTGTATTTGTTTTCTTTAACTGACTGCTATAAAATGAATTGTTAAC
>CAHIKZ030000715.1:532500-577500 GCA_903632075.3 Acanthosepion pharaonis | reverse complement strand
AGGTTGAATTACTTGCTTTGGATCATTCTGGTGGGGGTGATATCATTATATAGCTTTAGGTGAATTGTAGCTTTGCAAAGAAGTAGCATTGACAACTGTCTTTTTGTTAAATCCTTCAGGCATGTTTGAATGTGTGTATATCTATCTATATGTGTATACGGTACTCACTTGTATGCATATGTTGCAGTCATTTTGTCTATAGTTTGCGACTTCTCATGTGATATAATAAACTAGTTTTTATTTGATTTCATTGACTTGAAGCCTAGAACATAAGGCTCTGTATTAATAGGACTATTGATCCAGAGACAAGGGCAGAGCCACTCTGATTTCTGTCTTCTCTGCTCATTCTTTCAGAAGAATACATGGTGCTTTACATCTCTTTATATACAATAATGAAATTCTTTGTGTATCTTTGCAGTAATTGTCTTGCTTCCTATATGCTGCACACTTGTGCTTGCTGAAATCATTACCTGCTTTAAAATGCATTTCTGATATATCAAGTGGTTGATGGGAATTGGATCTTTGCCAATGTTTCTACTCCTGTTTCTGAAAACTCTTGGTTTTAATTATCTTGTTTTTTTTTGTTTGTTTTTTTTAAACACTATCATATTGATGTCCATGGTTCATTTAAATCAGTCTATTTTAAAGTGTGTTTTGAGCATTCTGCAACATGAATTGACTTGAATGATTTTAACTTGGTTAATTTTCCAACTTTATTCCTTCAGTGGATAAGGGACATTGAAACCATAAGTAGGTGGTTTTCAATAACTGCTACTGTTGAGATGTTTGTGCTCTTAATCAAGTCAGCAGAGATCTTTTTCTCAGTTTCCTCATTTCTTACATTTCATATATTCATACATATGTGGTATTTAATACGTTTGAATTAAACTAACACTTGCCAAGTTGTTTCTGATTCTACTTTTCATATTGATTTTTACATTAGCAGCTTTTAAATCTGTTATTTTCCTCAATATGGAATCCATTTCTTTGGAGGGAATAGTGACATTGAGGAAAATAGTTCGGAGACAATATCTTCAGCCCTTGCGTCTATTATTTCCCATTATTTGATTTCTGTTTTATTTTTTACATTATTGAAAACGCTCAGATATATTATTTTTTTAAATTAAAAAAAAGACTGGATATTTCATATAATTAATTTTTTTTTTTTTTTTTTCATGAAAGTCTCTTCACATAGATGCCAACAAAGGAAGATTTTGGCCATTCTTAACCACGTATAAAATTCTTTTATTTGCTCCATATTTAATCTTGTCATGTTAATGTTCATTTTGACAAAAAAGTTTGAAGCTGGAAAGTGTGGAGTGGGTAGCCATGGTCAAATGCAAAATAAGTAACAGAACTCTCCAACAAACAAGAAGTAATAACAAGAAAAAGCAAAAAAAGAACAGGGTAAAAACTAATATAAAGCAAGCAAACAATATATGCAAGGCAAATTAACTGTAATATGGCAAAAAGTTCACAAACTAAGGGTTGACATACAAAAGTAAGTTTGGACAAGCAAATGTAGCATTCTGACTTCAGGGCAAGACACTGGGACTGGGTTAGATGAAACCGAGAACTGGCCTATTTTATTGGCTAGAAAAAAATCCCAGCATGCTTTTGTGTTTCTGCCTATAAATTAGGGAGGGGCAAGTGTTTTACAGTTATTCCCACTCAAGATTGGAATCAAGAGAAAGAATATCTATTACAGATAAATTTCAGAAAAGCCAAATGAAATGATGATCTTTATCTGTTCTTGTTATAAATTTGAAAAAGAGAACATTTTGGGTTTTGTTTTTTAGATGACAATATAATTTTAATGATTTAGTGTTTTTAATCCATTGGTCCCCATTATGAAAAAGGACGGATTTTAAAATTTCATAGGCTATAAACAATTTCAATTAAAGCAATAGGTTTAAAAACTTAACCCAATCATCAGATAAAAAGAAAAAACCTTTATGAACTTGTCAAAAAAAAACATTGTAGTTTAATACAACATATTTATATACAAACAACCCTTTTAGAAAAAAATCTTTAGGGGTTGCAGTCTGGGGAGTTAGGTGGCCAAATATAAGGGGTGATGTGATCACAGAAATTCTCTGACAGCCATCACTAGGTTCTGCTTGTGTGGCATGGTGCAGTATTCTGTTGCCAGACATAGTGCTGCTCTGGGTGAAGAGGGTGGCTGCTGGAAGTGACCATGTCCTCAAGTCACTTGATGTAATCTTTTATGTTGAGTCTGAGGCCCTCAATAACAAATTTTGGAGTTCTATTCTTATCAAAACTATCATTTTTATGAGCAACTGTACCTTTGTAATGCCCATTAAATGGATCCAACTCTTTCTGAATCCTCTGCAGTGTCCTCATATTGACACCTAAACACTCTGAAATGTTTGTATTGGAGCTTCTGGCATGAATGCCAAGCAGCACAGTATGCTATTTCAAAATTTCTGGCAGTTAATTGTGTCATGGTGCTCATTTTCTCACATGGTGCCCAACTGAGCCTACTCTATTTTGCAGTTGATAAAATTAAACAACATGCATGTGTGAAATTAAAATATAAAATGGTGACTATTTACCCATTGCACTCTGTACATTTGCATCACCCACTTCTTTAAATATTTTCTTGATCATTCAACTTTTTTATTTTTTTTTACTTATTAACCTTTTAATTTTTCACAAATCTCTTTTTGCAACAATCTTAAACTCTTTTTTATTTTGCCAGTGTTTTCATTTTTTTTTTTTTTTTTTTTTTTTTTTTTTTTCAGTGATTTCTTTTCACACTTTGAAGACTTCGGTTTCTATAACTCAGTAAATTTATAATATGTTGTTTCTCTTTTGAGCTTATAGCTTTCTTTTGACCCATGGCAATTTTTATATGCCTGTTCCCATCACTCAGTAACTTTGATATCTTGTTTTTCTTTTGAGTTTATATCTCATGACATAACTTTATATATCTGAAATTAAGAAATATATACACACACACACACACACACACACACACTATGATAAACAACACTTAAATTGCTTAATAAAATCTGACACAAGCAAATAATACTGTCAATTTTTCCTAATAAAAACAGCTGAAATTCATATATATTTATCATCCCCTATCATTTGAAGAGGAGTAGAAGTTTATCCTTTGTTTCCTGTTTAGGATTGGGATTCCAGTTCCTTCTAAAGTCTTTTTCTTTTACTCCCAGTAGCCCCTTGAATCTTAATGATATTATTACCTTGCTTCAATTGAATTGATTAAGAAAAAATAAAAGAACAAATGTCTATCAAACATTGATTAGTTAATACCAGTTTTATAGTGAAAACATTAACTTGGATAATAAAAATCAGACATTGTGGATTTAAAAATTAATTTGTATAGAAAAATAATTAAACAAGAAATATGATGTCTTTGTCATTCCTTTTATTAGAAAGCAATTTGTAGTTTATTGAGTCTTTTTTATTTGAGTTATTTTGTTTAACTAATCATTTTGCTTTTTTATAGTTATTGCTGAAAATTTTTCTCTGCAGATATGCATTACTTATAAATGCCTTTTTGAAAATGATTTCTGTAAATAACTTATTAGTCTGTGGTTTTCATAAATATTTCTGTATAAAATATTTTACTTTGAGAGTTGAGATTGAACTCAGGAAGAATAGATACAGATCTCTTTGCCAGTTTGATGATTGCCATCATTTTTAAACATAAATGCTTCTTTACAACCATTTACCAGTCTACATTATGTACTGTACTATGATTTGTAGCAATTAATAATTAATTGTCTTTATTTACTATGCTTTGTTTTTTTTTCTGCTACAATACTAGCAGCTGCTTACATTACCTGGTGTTCTTAATGTAGACTAGAAAGAAAAAAACAACCTTATGCACAGTAAAATCATTAACAATTGTTTCCTTTATAAAACTTTTGTAAGTTATACTTAACATGTTTTATAATAATTTTTAACTTCAGCTTTATTCTTACTTCCAGAGACATTTTTGTGACTATCAAGCTTAGAAGATAAAGAACTAATATATGAAACTTACTATTTAGTTTTAATTGCTGTATTGGTGTTTGTTAATTGACCTTTTTGTTTAAAGTTGTATTCAAAGCAGACATGAAATATTGCAATGTGAAATTTGGTTATTTTTTTAATGTTTTTTTTATTCAAAACCATGAAGTGGGAGATAAAAACAATATCAATATTTAACAGCTTGAAGGTTATCTGTATAGTCATCACCATTCTGTACTTAGCATAGGGATGCGTATTGTTTCATTAAATATCTTCTATTTTCCAATACTTTTGAAGAAAAAAAATGTCAGGTGGATAATATAATGGATGTTGAGTATATTTTTGCTTTGGTTTAATTATCAATTTGATGTGTACAAATGTTCGATTGCAACGTAGATAATCTTCTTTACTCTCTGTCCTGCTTGAATGCTAATGTGTGCCAACAATGTCCTCCCACCCAGCATGCTCATATTGCAAGTGTACTGACAATTATTTTGCATCTGCCTGTTTTCCCAGTATCACTGAAAACCAAGTGGGAGCTCCCTGAGAGAGAGAGAGAGAGAGAGAGAAAGAGAACGCCTCCTTCTCCTTGTGAGGTTTTTACTCACTACTCAGTCCCTGCTTCTCCATCCCTACCTACATCTTGTCAAATTTTTTTCTTACTACTTTGCTTGGTGCTGCGTCACTGGGTTAGTTGGTCATTATAGATAGGGGATTCCACCAATTTGATCATATTTCCTCATTGTGCTAAAAACCATGGCATTTCTTTTTGTTATGATGATGATCATCATCACCAACCACCTGCTGAGCAGCAGCTGTAGTTTCATCTCTTTCTTCATCCTTTAGCAGTTTCCATCCTTCCACATTGTCAAGCTTCTTCTAGTGTTGCTATGTTAAAACCAACCTGCCTGCTTGCATAATTTATTCTCTGCAATAACACCGCTTCCTCAGTCTAGATCTTATTGATGGACATTATACTTGGAGCCTATCTGCTTCTACATCTCCCATTTCATGTCTATATAATGCAGTGTCCATTTTATTTTCATTTTGAACTAAAGAAAAATAAATTTGCTCTTTTTAAATATTTGTACATAACATCATTTGTTTACATACAAATATGTCATAAAGCATAATTTTCTTTCCATTGATATTGTCCTTCCATATCTAATTTGGATTTTTTCATCTTTTTATTTTAAATTCTGCTTATATATATATATATATATATATATGTATATATATATATATGTGTGTGTGTGTGTGTACGCACACACACACGTGTTGTTTGTGTGATGTTGGGCATAGGCTTATTTACCTCTTTATCTGTGTTCAGTTCACCAGGAATAAGTCAATTTTACTAGTTTAGGTTTTCTACTTGCAATATTGATAATTTTTAAAAAATCTGGCTATCAAAGTCATTCAAATATTATTCAATATATATATTTACATGTGTGTGGGTGTACAAGTTCAAATTTTGTTTTGGCATTTTCTAATCTTTCTTCCTTCTCTCAATTTCTTTTCTTCAATCAAAAAGGTTAATGTTTTCTGTGATTTTCTACCTGCAATCTATTTAATCTGTTTTAAATGATGGCTTAACATATCTATCATTGAAAGCAATCTAATGTTTTTTTTGTTTTTTTTTTATTTTCTTTACTGTACATATTTCATCACAGACTCGTTTTTTTTTTTTTTTTTTAAGTGTGGACCAGAGTGTCAGAGTTTCAAAACTTTTTATTTTAGTTTCATATTGATTTTCATCTTCATTCTTTTCCTCTCTTTTATAATTTTCCATTTAATTTTTTGACTTAACAGTATTTTTCATTTAATGGATTTTGTAATTTCTCACCTACACAAAGTTTAAGGTCTCTCTCTCTCTCTCTCTCTCTCTCTTTTTCTCTCTTGACACTTTTTCCTTTTTAAACAGGTTATCAAATCCATTCAAAGAAATTTGAGATTATAGCAACTGCAAAAATTCAGCTGCTTCATTGTTTAGTAAAAATTTTACTGTATACTTTTATTTGCTGTAAAAGTATGAATTCATTCTAGAACATGATTTATGTGGGTTTTGTAATGTCTTGGGAAACTGTAACCACCAAAATTGTCTTTTCATGACTTGCATATGAAGACTCGTGTGTGTGTATATATATATATATATATATATATATATATATATATATATAGGCATTTATTCTACATTCAACACCATCACTTGATAAGACACCAGAAGTGTTGAAACAAAATGGCTTAAAATTTTCAAATGAATAATTATCTCTCTCTCTCTCTCTCTCTATATATATATATATATATATATATATATATATAATATATATATAATATAAAAAATCCATGACTAAAATGGAAGACAGTGTCTTTTAATTTAAAATATAATTTTTTATATCAAGAACATGTATTTTCTTTGGCTTTACTTCTAGTTTAAATAAAACTGACAAATTCTCTAAGTATGCTTACAATTTGAGTACTTTCTACTTAGTATGTTATTGATAACAATTTCAGAATTCAAGATCCTTTAAATAGAAACTAAACTTGCAATTGGTTATTAATACAAATGTTAAAAAAACATTTGTTTTGTCATTTGCATTTTTTTTTTTACCAAACAGATATGTTATTAGTTTTCTATTTAACTGAAAAGATTTCCAATATTAATACAAAATTATTCTAATATAAGCTTCTGTTGCACTGTAACTTTCAGTGGTTGTCATTGTTATTGCTAAAATAATTACTACTCTCATAGAAGTGTGGCTAACATAAAGATTTTAGTGTGGTCTTCATCCATTTTAGACTGTACCAGACAATGTGTAACAGTCTTTCTTGGCTTTTAACTGATAGAAATTCAGCTAATTGTGTTATATGAGGTTATTATCAATATTATACTGGCACCCTTTTAGAAGAGTAGCATTCCTACATGTGTCAAGAATTTCAGTTATCAAACCCCAACCCCTCATTCCACCAAAACTCAAGAAACTTTATTTTTAAATCTTGAATAAACAACCCTACAGTTCTTGCTTGTTTCTAGAGCTTTCCAGTATAATCCAACAATCAATTTCTGTTTATATATTGTATATAATTGAATTTGCTTATATTATTTATACCCTATGACTTGAGATAATCTTTATTGGAAATAAAGTGAGGTAATTTTAGTGATTTTTGTAATGACCATTCTTTGTGATATCTCTGACTTAATCTCACAACACCACACAGTAACTCTCTACCTTGAGTTGCACTTGGGCCTTGTATTGGGTGAATATTAGTATTAAAAATAAATCTTTTTTTTTTTTTTCTTTAAACAGATTTTTTCACTTGTTAGATTAGGTTAAACATGATAATCATTGGGAATATATTGGTTGACTTTTAATAAAAGCAGTAAATATCCACACTTTGTTTTTCCTGTTTAGATATTAATTTTAACTGATAACGCTAGTTTAGTTGCTGTGCTTTTAATAAAATCCCACTATATTTCATTCGACAGAATTTTTCATTGGCAGTGATCCAAGAAAAATTAAATGGCTTTCAGTTGTAATTAAGTTGCTAAGTTTAGATTATTATTTTTCTCTTGATAAGTTTGTAACAGCGCTTGTCTTTTAGTTACTGTGATTAATAAAACCTATATTCCTTCTTAAAAAAAACTGTTTTCTTTCAGATGATATTTGAGTTAAAGATTTATATTTGGTTTCTCTAATAACTGTGTCAGTATTTCCACCCACGAGTGTTCACCCATTGATTTCTTTATGGGCTAAGCCCAGTAATTTTCTCTACTCTTCCATTTTGTCTCTTTTTCATTGTTTCTCTGACTAGAGCTCAGTTGTTTAGTATCTAAGTAATGGCACTCAGCTTTCTTCTATACTGTCAATAGTGAAACAATTATCTTTCATCTATTCAGACTAAAGATAATGGATTCTAGTAAATAATAATAATTTTTTTCTTTTTTTGATCAGTTCACCCCAAGCAAGGCAATATTGCCACTAGGTTAGAGGGAGTGAAAAAGAATGAGAAGACTTTAGTGAAGAAAAGGACAATAAATGAAGATAATCATTCCACTTCATGTTAGTGGAAAACATGTGCCCAAGAAAGAGTAAAAGAGTTACTCTCCTGGTGGTTAGTAGGCAGAAAAGATTTCTCCATGGTGATTAAATGAAAAACAGTTTATAGAACAAATCTTAACATTCATGATACAATAAATGAGTGTAATTTAAAAGTTGCTACTCTTTTACTTTCAAGTTGCGTCAAGAACAATCTTTACACTCAGTGAAGTCTTGACAAGTAATCAGTCAAAAAAAAAAAAAAAATTCTTAGTTTGAATGTGGATGTATGTCTACTCTCCTACTTATTTTGAGAGAAAGGTGAGGATGAGAGAGAAAATTAATTTTAAAGGTATTAATGTTTACTGTAGAATTCCATTCTTATAGAAATAACATTTACCTGACTATAAGCAATGGGGGTACATTTTTATGTAATCTTCTTGAATTGTGTACACATTTTTTTCTTTTCATTCACTTTTGCTTAGGTCATAACGAATTTCCAGATTGTAAGTTAGAATTTTTCAGCCAGGAATTTACAGAAATTAACTGATCATACACACACATATATATATATATATATATATATATATATATATATATATATATATGCAAATGTCAGTATGTCACTCTTTTTCAATTTTGCTCCTAGAGGCTGTAGCCTAATATATCATACTATTTTGAAATCAGGCCGACTCTATAAGCAAATTAAAAATGTTCTGGGCTGGATATGAACCTCCAATCCCAAAATTTTGACTACCCAAATTTTCATTACTGTGATTGTTTTCAGGAATTTTTTTTTTTTTTTTTTCATGATAACAGTTTTTATAACTTGGGAATTTAGTTAATACATTTGCAGTTACATCTAGCAATTCTTCAACAGTAAAATGATGAACCCTAGTAGCCAATATAGTTATACATTCTGGATATTGAATTTTATCAAGTTTCAGATGATCCAGAACAAGAAATCAAACAATACTCTTGTTGGAGGTGATCTTGTCTATATCAGTCAACTTGTAAAACATCCAAATTAGTTGAAATATGAATTTCACTTTTTTAAATACACCACTACCATTACTGAAATCAGTTTTATCCTCATGCACATTTTACACGTATTCAGCATTAAAGCAATGTCTTATCAGTATTTATATTAATGTTTGGTTGCTATGGATTCTATATCTACATGAGTGACTCAATCTAGTGCATGTAAAATATGAAATGTTTAACTATAAATTTCTCTCTTGTAAGAATCAGTTCAAGCCACCCATGTTTATACAATTATAAGCAGGCAAAGACTTGCTGTGCTTAGCAGATGAGTTGAAACATGCACCTTTGATTAATGTTCTATTTAATATGTGTATCTGATAGTTGCTGAGTTAAAACTGAGTGTAAAACTGTTTGGGGAATTGCATATACAGTCCCTGCTTTATTTGATTAAGAAAAAAAAATCAGCACTTGCTTATGAATCCTGTTAAATTCTTAAACAAGAGGAAATTTGCTCTCCTTTTTTGCTACTTTGGTAAATGGCATTTTGTTTTGTTTTTTTAAACTTATGCCAAACATAGCTTCACGGAAAACAATTATCCCCTTAAAGATTCTCTGGACACACATTCTTTGTCTAATTGCTAAGGGTAATTAAAAGCACAAGAAGTAATACAATCCCTTATCTATCTAATATATATATATATATATATATATATATATATATATATATATATATATATATATGGTGAAAAGTTGTTGACCCAACCAAGAAGAGATTCAACACCAAATCTTGATATTTTGTCAAATTGGGCTTGTTAGGAGCTTTCTAGCACATGGACACTGAGGTCAACACCAATTAGTGATAGTCTATCTCATGCTTGAATGCAATTTTCAAGTCATGTATACTGTGTTTTGGCTTGACTACATATGCTAGTCAATGGTGCATTATGAGTATCAAGGTCTATTGTGTTATTTTGATGCTTATTGAGTGGGTAGTAACAGCTATGTTTCAAACTATTCTAGAGGTTGTGTAGAAATAATTGGATCTAAATGTGCTTATTTGTGGCTATTTTATGGTATTATTTGTTAACTTTTTACTTATCTTTCATCATCGATTTCTTGATTTTTTGTTATTTATTATTATTATATGTTTGTTTATTCATAGTTTGTTCATTATTTAATTTGTTTTGTTTATTTTTTTATTTTCTTGTTTAGGGTTGATTATCTTATTTTGTTTACTTTAAAGTGTTGGCTTTGTCTGAAGTATGTTACATTATTTGTGTTGTGTGTGTGTGTGTATATATATATATATATATATATATATATAGTGCATTTATTTGCATTTCTCATGGTATTTTACAAGGATTTTAATTTTCGATTTTCATATATATATATATATATATATATATATATATATATATAGACAAAAGGAAAAAATATCTTAGCCAATACGTTTTGCCCTCTGAGGACAAAATGCCATAGCTAAGATAAGTTTTCCTGACAATGATTTAAATAGGTAACAAATAGAAATACCCATTATAAATTTGACATGTTTTGTTACTTTTATTGTAGCATCATTAGAAATTTGGGGGGAATGAGGGGAACATGGTGAATTCTATAAATTTGAATTCTATTAATTTGAAATACCAAAACATCTGAATTACCAATTCTGTAGAATTCCAAATACCAAGACCTTACCCACAAATTTCTACAATGAATGTAGTGAACCATATTTATAAGGGTTTTCTCATGTGTTTATTACACACATACACACAATTAGCAATGATTATCAGTATTATTGCAAAAAAATATATTTTTTCATTTCAGTTTTGAGCAGAGATAATTATCCCTACTTGTAGGAAAAGGTTTTTGTATTGGTTATTTTATGAACACATAGAATGACAACCTTTATTGTAGTTACTTACATAATATTATTTCTGACTTGAGAATCTGGAAGTGTATATTTGCAACCTGAACAAACTTCAAAATTAGAAGGCTTTGTGCATTTGGATAATTTTCTCAAAGTAGAACTGAATCTATTCTTAATTATTTAAAAGCCAAAACTTTCTTGTAGGAGAAAGCAACAGAGTTGAGAAACATTCTCAGAGTATCAATATTGAATCATAAATAGGTTAAATTGTTATTGTCAGTGTTTTTGGAGTAGTTCATTGTAATGTGCAATTGTTATTTAGAAGGCACATTTTTTTTCATATTCAGTAATGCTGTAATTTAAATATCATGTTGAAGAATGTTTTCTTATGAAGTCAGACTTATTTCCAGTAATGTATTTCCTTATGGTAAAATCTAACTGATTCTTGTTTATTTTTTTCTTGTTTGAAATGTTAACTTCACATTGTTGCTGATGGGCCCCCATGACTTGTTTACAATTCTTTGCATATGTACTTTATGGGAGTGAGAGGAAAGCTACAAATTTGTAACCTCTCTTGACATCTTCAAATGTTTATCTTTATTTAATAGCTAAGGCAGATGACATTTTGCAACTCTTTTTCTGTGCACTCTTTCTCTCTCTCTCTTTGTTGGCAAATGGTCCTTTCAGTTGTTCACACAGGCTCCCTGAATATCTTCATAAACATTCATACTATCCCCATTCTCAGGATAGATGCTCATTTGTAAATTCTATGTTCCTATTTGTTCAGATTGCTTGATTTTTTTTTTTCCTGACATTTATTTAATGACCCTAATATTTTATCTTTTTTAAAAGGGAAGAGGAAACTTTCCTTTTTTTTTTTATTGCTACCAATTTAAAGTAAATGTTGTGTCTGAGTTTTTGACATTTAAGAAATTAAAAACAATAGTTTTCTTATTTTTAAATTATTTTCATTTTTAAATGTACAGTTATGCACAAAAGTGTTCAACCTCAAAATTATTTTTCTTTATTTTTTCATAAGCCATTCTAAAGTGGCTTTCAAAGTATGTTTTTGATCATTGTTTTGTGTATCACCTACGAAGTTCATTAACACTTTAGAATAATTTTTCTCTTTTTGTAATATTTTTGTTAAAATTAGTACCTTAGATTTGAAATGTGCCTAACATATAGCCTTTCAGATGACAACTGGTGCCTGAAGTATAAACTTAGAAAAAAGTACTAATTATACCATCTATTCAGAACAATAAAATTTCTCTATTGTTAATTTCATGTAGCTTTTAGATATATTAATCTTAAAGTATCAAGTAGATTTATTTTTAATATTGGGTTGTTAAGATTATAGGGGAAATAAGTTCTCAATTTAAACAAGAACTTCCAAAACAAATTTTAAGGTTTGGTTATTTAGTCAAATATTTTGGGGAAGTGGGTAAGGTTGAAAACTTTTCAGCACACCCTTATCTATTTGTCTATATGAGTTGGGATCAAATACAGATCGGAACCCAACAGAATGATAAAATAAAGAACAAGTAGGAAACATTTATCTACCTAACATGTTTCACTTTTATTACTTCATTTTTAAAAGTTAGATTGATAAACGTTTCCTATTTGTTCTTTATCTTATAAGTTTCATTAAAGATGACCGACAGGGTACTGTGTTTATACTTTTTATTCAATTTTTCTTGCATTCATACAAGTGCTTTCTTTTCTGGATCAAACCAAATTCAGGAATAATTATATTGGACATACCACTACATGCTTATCAAGAAGACTTGTTTTGCATCTCTCAGGCCATAGCTCAATTAGGACCAATTTAAACACACAAGCATATGCACAAATCTACCAAACTCCAGCCATAATATACTTGTATAGAATATATGACCATAATAGCTTTATATACACATATAAAAAATGGCTAAAAATAATGGAAGCATTAATAAAAAAAAAAGAAAAAAAAAAAGGAAAAAGCCAACCCTCAATAATACCAAATATGTACACAGCTACAAATTTATTCCCATCACTATAGATACTCATATATAAAAATGTACACATTTAGTTAAAAAAAAAACACTTGATAGAATAGCCAAAAGTGCTCAGATATATAGAACATTTGGACAATTTTTACATACTTTATGTCCAGAAAAGAAAGCACCTGTATGAATGCAAGAAAAATTGAATAAAATGCTTAATTTCAGTATCTTGTCAGTCATCTTTAAAGAAACTTGTATAAAAGAGGCATTGCTGCCCAAATACACAATCTGTCTCAAATTATATAGAGGCTTGTTTAAACAAATCATAACACCTCCCCTCCCTTCATTTCTCTCTTTTTTTTCTTTGGACAATTTAATTCAGTCATCAATAACAGAAACTTCTTAATAAGTTTTTATTCCAATCAGTATTGTTAAGCTGATCTTTTGACAAAATTCCCTTCTTTTGATTCTCCAAATATGCTACCCATAGTAGATTGGTCAAAATCCTTTTATTTATAAACTTTAGGGAGTCTCAATTTCTTGGATTTTACTTCCATCCTCTTAATATTCTCATTGAAGATCACTTTTGATTTGATGTTATGTGTACTTATTTGAGCTTCCTTCTTAACTAACATTGTACCTACCCATTAATTTAATTTAACCAGTCTTTCCTTTTGCTTCCCTTATTTATTGAAAAATATTTTTAAATGATTAAGCATTTGCTTACCTCTTGTATGTAGTAAATGATTTCAGAAAAAAAACAAAATTGTACTGCAATCAGCAATCATTATTAATTTACTGCAATTGTAGCATTTCATGAAATAGTCTGATTTTCTGTTTGAATTTCACATTTTAAATGTACATGTAGAATTTAATGCTGTTAATAAATATATTCCTTTTCTCCAGTCCTTCATTATTGATAATTTTTATCTGGTAGCTTGAAAGTAGATCTGACAAAATATTTTTGTAAGCTACACAATTTTCAATATCAAAAAAATAAATAAATAAAATATGCACTTAGTCATTGTGCAATCAGGAAATTCTGACAAAATGAATGTAATTTCATAACATTTTTTTTTTTTTTTTTTTCAAATGATTCTTCATTTCTGTGAAGAATGTTAAAAGCCTGTTGGTTTGATGTTTCACTTGTTATTGTTGCATTACCTATTCAGACTTGAGGCACTAGACCTAACATTGTCAATCAGTCTGCTCTGCATGGTATAAAGAGCTGTTCAAGGTTTCTGCAAAATTAATACAGCTCCCAGGGGCAATAAATAACTGAAAGGTTATTCTAAATGCTCATTTAAATTTCTTTTAACTACACATCTCCCTATAAATAGAAATTTACCATCTGTTAAAAAAAAATTAAACCACACATTATTTTGTGAAATATAAAATATTGAAAGTAATAAAAATAAGTAGGAAAAAATATTTGAAACTTTTAGATATTTTTTTTTTTTTTTTTTCATTTGTAATTCATATTTTTCAGTTTCATGTCTATACTTGACATATTTCATTGCTTTAACCGTCACACTCTAAGATTCTTTTGTAATAGTTCAATTCAATAACAATTCTTTATCTCTGTTGCTACTAAATGATTGTCCAGTTCTATTCATACTTCATTTATCTGTCATGCATGGATGTTTGCAGTTAAAATTACATGCAAATAATTTTTTAAAAATCTTATTCATATTTTAAGTATTGTAGTACATTGACAAACAATTTTTTATCCCTTTTTCTTTTTTATTCTTACTTTATTGGTTTTTCTTGGTTTCCATCATTAATTTGCATCTTGGGATTAACTGCTTACCTATCCAATTATGCATAGATAGATAATTCAATAGAAAACTTGATCTTTAACAAAAGGCTGAGCCTTTTCAATAAAGTACATTTAGTTCAAATAGGATTTATTCTTCCCTGACCATTGCTACAACTCTTTCTTTCTTTCTTTCTTTCTTTCTTTCTTCTCCACGTCCACCTATCTCTAATGATAGTCTGAAATGAAAGCTACATAATTATTGTTTACTGTACTTAAATCAAAATTCAATAAATACAGGGTGGAGTTAAAAAACCACCACCCTCTTAAAAGCCAAATGCTTTAAGACTTGTGTTGTTTTTAACCCTCAACTAATCTTCTGTTTATCAAGTGTTGCCCTGTGTAGATGTTCGCTTTAGACATTGTGGTAATCATTAGTAGGCAAATAAAACTAATTTACTTGTAGTCATACCAATTAAGTTTTATGTTGATATTTAAATATATATATATATAACAATTTGAAAATAAGAGTTTGTCTAACAAAATTAAATTTGATTTGAACTAAGTTTTCTTTTCAGTCATATCATTAAAGTCATTCTGCAGTCAGGAATTTTTTTTTGTTTTTGTTCAACCAAAATATCACTTAATGCTTTTTGCTTTTGAAAAAATTGTTCTAGAGATTCATATATAATAAAATGTTAATAGATTTGATGTCACATAATGCATTATGATTGTAAATAATTTGCTCTTATTGGAAACAAATCTGGTTTCGCCATTATTTTTCATGGGCATTCTGTATTAGCAGATGTTCAGTTTCTCTCTTGGTCTGCAGGATTTGGATCATATTTAAGGTTGAATCAAGAAATGGTAGCCATCTGTTGCTTTGTAATAGATCTTTTATTTGCTATGGTACGTCTTTGTTGAATTAGTTCTTTTCCCAGTTGCAATTGCGTAAACGTATTCTGTAGTAATATTAGCGTTCTATCTACAGTGAAGAATTGGTTAATATTTCAATGCTGCCATATTGCAAAAGGTATATTAAAGCTTTTGATGACATTTTGTTTTTGTTAAAAACAAAACTGTAAACATCAAGCAAAAATATGGAAAAAAAGAAATCACTTCGACCAGATCTCTTTCTAAGATTATGATTTTCGTCAAAGTAAACATTTAAAAATGAACTACCATTTGAATTTTTGCACCTATAAACGTTTCTTTTTCTTTAAATATACATAGTCAGGACATTAAGATTTTACTTATACTAGCTATTTATATAAAGCTATAACATAGGTAGGAGTTATTAACCTTTAAACAGTGGACATCACCAATTGATCTTTTCATTAGAGATCAGCAAATATCACCAATTGATGATTTAAACTTTTTCCAATGACATCGGAATCATTCATTTATGATTCAAGTCTAAAAGATGGCAACTCTAGGCTTCATTTGGTTATATCATTTACTAGAGTATTTGCCTGCTGAAAGAACAAGAACAAGCTAAAGACAATGCTATGTTTGCATGCATACATTTTGAAGATAAAAACGAGATGGAAAAATGGTGACAACTTAATGTAAAGAATTCACAACTCTATTGTGCAGTGAATGCTTCATACTGTTAAAAAAATATAAAATGTAGAAACCTAAGATTTCTTTTAAGATTTCTCCTCCTCTTTATTTTTTAATCTAAGAATTAAAATATCATTTTTATAGTTATTTGTATATAAAACAAAAATAAGCATAAAAACAAAAATAAAAAAAATAAGCATAAAAAAAAAATTCATGTGTTTTCAAGAGTAACTACTCTTGAAAACACATGAATTTTTTTTTTTTTTTTTTTTTTTTTTACTAGTTTGGATTGCACATTCATGCAGTCTTTTTCTGACATTTAAGGACTAAAATATGTCAAAAGTTCCATTCACACTAATGGTCATAAATATAGTGGTTGAGTGAATTCTAGCAGAAGAAAAATAAAAATTGCAACAATTTAATGTTACACTTCTTGCTGACTGCATTTGAACTTAGTATACATAGGTAGGGATATTAGGAGTTATTAACACTTAATGCACAGATTGTGTGGTGTTTCTTATCCTTGTTCGCTAACTTTACCACTATTTCACTGTTATTATTTTCTGCGTGGGTAATCAAAATATTTCTGATGGTACTGAGTTTTTTTCTTTTCAGCTTCATCTCACCACTATTTTTTTTTTTTTTTTTTTTTTTTACTCAGTTTATTTTAGCAAGTACTTATGATTAGTCTGATTGTTATGTATTAAGAAAGGGTATTGTGAATTGTTCAAAATTGATTGTACATACATACATTATATATATATATATATATATATATATATATATATATATATATATATATGTCATTTGCAGACAGTACTGTTTTGCAGTATTTCAGCTCCTCAGTGCGACTAGACATCCTAATGCCTCAAGCTAGGATTGAAACCCAGTGATATTAAGAAGACGGAGACTTTAATTATCCATTTCGTTTATAATTTGGATTTTATGAACACAGATGTTCAGCTCATCAGAACAAAGCCTTCTCCACAAGAGAAGTTTTAGGGTTTTGTTCTGATGAGCTGAACATCTCAGTGTTCATGAAATAAAAATTGTAAAGGAAATGGATAATTAAAGTCTCCGTCTTATTATTATCATTATAATGTTCTGTAGTCTACATTGAGCTCTCCCTGGATTTATATCCTCCTCGGAATTATCCCTTCCAGTAACAAACTGGTAAAATATATATATATATATATATATATAACTAAATATAGCAGACAATGAATGTCTGTTATATCTGATCATGAGCTGTTCTAAAGTTTGTATGTTCGCTTTAATTTCAGGTGAAAATAAAGACAAAAATTGTCCAACATTTATTGGAATATTTTTTTATTAGCTTGGTCATGGATCCAAGCTTTTGGCTCACATGAGCAATCTTCAGATTGGTTATACAGGCATTTAGACAAAGATATTCACCATCGAAGATGATATTTTGTTATGTTGACAGAATTTTTGTCTTTATTTTCACCCGAAATTAAAGCAAATATACAAACTTTAGAACGGCTCATATATATATATATATATATATATATATTGAAAAAATTAATAAAAATAATTCTGCTTTTACTTGTGCATTGAATATGCAATCTGTCTCAATACCCTATGAAAGATTGCAGAATACTCAACCTTCAGTTTCACACACCTGGAGAATCAACTTCTATAAAGAATTCTAAACATATGAGATAATGACTTGACAATGCCTGAATCACATATGACTGTTTTATGTTTATTTGCCATGCTGGTTGAAAACTTTTCTTTCAAAATAATTGTTCACCCCCTACTTTCTATTCTTGCTAATTACATAAAGTGATTAAAGACTAAAAACTGTGCAGGCATAAGATTAAAAAATATAATCCTAATGACAATTTTGTGTGGAATTATATGGTAAAATTTAAAATATCATTAAAACCCAAATGATTCCCTAATGTATCTACTTTCTCTTAGCTTCATCTAAATATATAGAGAAGTATGAATTCCCTTTCTACTTTTATTCTAGTTTGTATTTTATCTCAGATTATAGTGTAGATTTTTTGGGGCGTTATATCCTTTTACATTTACCGTAATGATACTTTTTGAGATCAGTTGCATATTTTTACTTCACTGCTGGATACATTTATTAAGATGCTATATTTAGATGAAAATATTAGCAATAAAAATCTTAAATTTCTGTATGGTTAGCTTTTTGTTAAAGTGTTTAAAATGATTCAGTACACTGCTTCAATTACTTTTTTTACAGATTATTATAGAAGCAATTTTTGCATTTTTTTCTTAAGTTTCACTTGCTTTTGTAAGCCTTTGATCAGAAGAGAAAAGAGTGTGCTTTGATATTTTCAAACAATTTCCATATCTTCATTCATTCTTTCTGACTATATTAAAAAAAATCTTCAAACCTTTCATATTTTACTGATTCAGTTTCATATTGAAAAGTAAAGATTAGGGAGATAAAAAAATTTTTTTCAAGATAATGTTATTTGTAAAACAAAAAACCAACAAAAATTCTTTTAATTAATTTCTACACCTTATAAACTAAAGTTTTGGTCCTTTGTTAATATTTGTGGAAAGTATTCATGCAATACCCTCATCCAAATTGTGTTTTAAGCTCATAAAATTTGAATATAGACATAATTCATTATTTCCTAATGATTGTATGGAATAAGGTATCTCTTATTTTCTTGAGTAATTTTCATTATATTGATTAAACTTCATAACTTGTTGAGGTTAGGTACTTTATCTTATGCGTCTCTCAGAACCAAATGAGATCAGCATTGGTTTTAAATAAGTAATTTTTGTTGGATAATTTTCTTACATTATTCCTTAAAATGAATTTATAATAACCAGACAGAAAAAGGCAAGAAAACTTGTGTATCTGTTATTCAAAGTTCAAAACAAATTCTGCAAAAATAAATTAAATTCATTTAATTGAGATTGTTTTCTAAAATAAGTATCTAAATAAAAATGTTTTTCTTATATTTCTCAATTTCATAAAATGACAAAATAGCAACATGAAAAGTTTACAAAGAAATTGTATAGTACAGTGAAAATTGTGAGTCTAAATTTAATATTTCTATAACTATTCACTATTTTCTTCACCTTTTATTGTTTTTAACATTGTTTGGTAAATGTATTTTCTAGCCTTTATTAATTGTATTTTGCATTTGTAATATCTGATTTGAATATAATTTCTTGTCAAATTTTTGACACTTGGTTCTGTAAATTGATCTCATTTAAGGCAATATTGAAAATTTGATCAAAAGTATTGGATGAGATTCAAAAGATTAATGTGTAACATACACCTGAAGATGGCTGGAGAACACATCAGCCAAAATACTAAGAGCTACAAAGATGAGAATACTAGAAATTACATTTGAATTTAGGTATTTCTTTAAAGATGAATTACTGACTACTGTTGTTAACAATTTTAATGATGTTTTTCAAATGTAAGTTGTATTAGGCAGGTCTGTAATTCTATGTAATTCAGTGATAATTTGCTCCAGAATACAAGACTGTCTACACAAATAGCTGAAATATAATAATTTAAATGTTTTCAAAATGCCTTTCAGAAATAAATTAATTCTAAGACATTAGATATTTAAATGTAAATAACCCTCAGCTCCTGTACAATCTCATTTTATAATGTATGCAGCTGTGAGGTTAAGAACCATGACTGACCTCAGGAAGCAGTCTATACAACAAAACTTGCTATTATTTTCAACTATAAAATCATCTAAGATGAACATTAGTGTAATTATACCCACATTGGTATATTGTAATCTGTTACAAGTTATATTGTTTGCCCTGAAGTTGACTGTATTTCTTTGATGATACATTTTGATAGCTTTTGCTTATTTGATAAATCTACACATGAAGATATAATTGTACAAGTTGTTTGCATGAGAATGAGAAAAGTTTCTGAATATTTCCCCCCTTTCATTATATTTTATAAATCACAACTTTGAATTAAATTCTCTTGATCTTGAAATAGAAAGCTTAGTAATCATTTCATGTTCAAGCCTATTTAGATTATCAAATTCTAGAAGTCTGTTATGTTAAGTATGAACACTTACATTATTTACATTTTTCGGACTGTTATCCTCATTTTCATTGCCGTGTTCACAATGTTTCGGCTGTTGTACATGCCCGCCTTCTTCTGGTGATTTACCCACTGGGCCATGTGTCCTCAAGGATAAAGACATTGGTTATATCCAGTGACTAGACCCAAAGAGTTATGAGTTCATTATCAGGCCACAGCAGTGGTGAACCAAAAAACTTGGAGAATTGAGTTAAAGGGAAATAACTGAGACATCTGGAAGAGGCATGGCACGTGGAACTAGAACAATCTACCCAGTGGATGGAATAAAGGGATTGGTTCGAAATTCCAATGACCTGAAGAAGGCCAGAGCGTACAACAGCTGAAACGTTTTGAATATGGCAATGAAGATGAGGATAACAGTCCGAATAATGTAAATAATGCAAGTAATCATAATACCTCATAGACATTTAAGTATGAACCTTATGCAAATATCATAAATACTTTTATTGTAATTGTTCTGATGAAGTTTCCTCTATGGTATCTAACTTTACGAATTTAAGTGCAGTACTAGATTGGCAGTAAGGTCTCATCATTATTATTTAATCATACTTATTTTAATTTTTCTTAAGTGATGTTATGAGAATTACTTTATTTATTGGTAAAATCTGTTATTACATGTATATAATTTTTCATAAGTGTTTCTCTTGTTTTTTTTTGTTTGTTTTTTTTTACCTTTCAGCTTTTGTTTTATGTTTTTGTTTTTATCTAATTTAAGTTGTTCTTTTGAAATGATTCCTCTATTTAACATCACCAAATGTGAAATGTAGGTATTGTAAGGTTGAAAATTAAATATTATTTTTGGCTTTTACCCATCCACTCTGTCGACACAAAAGTGTCAAAAGGCTTCTGGCAAAAGTAGTCTTCTGTTTGAATTGAGGAAATAAGCTTAGGGAATCCTTTTTGAAGATGTTAAATTTTTTTTTTTTTTTTTTATTGTCTTTCTGCCTTCATTCTTGAAAAAAGGCAGATGTAATTCTGATTCAATTTATTTGGCTTTTAGGAGCTTGATAAAAAAAAAAAAAAAAATCACCCCCCTCCAAGCAAGGTAATAATGCTACTAAGATACAGGGGGGGGAGGGGCTATAGGGAGTGAAAGAAAAGATAACAAACAAATTGGAAACCCAGTCCTAAACAGAAAACAAAGGATAAACCTCTACTATGATTTTTAAGTGTTAGCAATTATGATTTTTATGACCTGATCATGTAGATAATTTGACCAATTGAGTAGCACATATTTTGACCTACCATTTGCAGAAATATATGCTTTATTTTATTTTTTCTTTGAAACCTTAATTTAAATATTCCCTTTACTTCTATGAGAGCATTGAGTGACTTTCCAAAATTGCTAGTTGATATTTGTATTATTTAGAATTTTATAAAATTTGCTTGAAAAAATGATATTCAGATAGTCAATCCAAATTCATCCTGTCAGTACAACAACTTCAACTTTACTCATTTTAGATAATAATCCATTGTTTTAATTACTAATCTATCTTCCAGGAAACTCAATGGTGTTTATATTTTATGTTTTCCTCTTGAATCTTTCTTTTGCTTATTTATTCTATTAATGATAATTGATTTATATAAGTGGAACACTTTTCTCTCATCCTCTAGACTTAACACAACTTGGCAGTATTCATGTATGAAAAACAGTAAAGTTGATTCTTTTTATCAATGCTTAATATTCACTTATGCTTTTTACCTGTCTTGACATTAATTTACTTGATTAAAGTAAGTTGTATAATTTCAATTAAATCTCAGTTCTGAATGCCAGTGCTTTGGGATAGGGAGCTATATTTCAGTTGCAAATTCCTCTTTAAGGGGCCTTGAAATGATCCCTTATCCACTGCCACTTTGTTGGTTTCTGGCTTTATTTTTATATCTAATAAATGTATAATTTACTTTCTTTCTAGCACACACTCAAGATTATAGTTTTTCTTCTCCATTGCTGTAATTCTTTGACATTATCATGTCCAACTTAAAAATTCTTTAAAGCAATTTGAAATGATCCTGTTTACATTTTATTTGAGGATAATCTTCCTTCAAGCTGAATTGCTTTAATTATTCTGTCTCCACCTAATTGTAGCAACTAATTGCATCTTTCCTAGATTGTATTTTACAACTTCTGTAAAGGACTTGTATTTTCTTTGGCACATATTGTGATGCATTGTATAACTGTTGAGCATTGAAACATTATCTTTTATGTCCATTCTAAGTAGATGGAAGTACTGTATAGTTTTATTTCATTTCAGAGGAAAAGATTATAAAGTATTCATCACTAGCAAAAAGAAATCATAGCTTCTGAAAAACTTTCTTTCCTTTGACTTTAAAAATAAGTATCAGGTGAAAATTGTTCCCCATAATTAATTATTCCTGCTAACTGAAGAATATACATTTTGTCAGTTTATATATATATATATATATATATATATATATATATATATATTGTGTGTGTATGTACACACAAATTATAATGAGCACAAATTATAATTATTGAAAGTAAAAGGGAGATAAATCAATTGATTCCATCCACATTTTTTCATTCAGCTGATACCTTCATTGATTATTTGAACTTATATCTTTGGAATTTTGTGAATCTATTTTAAAACTAATCCTTCAAAAATGATTAAATAAATTTAAAATATTATGTATTTATTTTAATAGTTTTAATTTTTCACAGAAAATCAAACAAACCTTTTGATTTTAATATTAATAGAAATGATTATTATTTTATCACTTGGAATTAAGCAGTACTGATTCCAAAGACCAGTTTCTTGTTGATAATCAAAAATCTTTTTATAGTCTGTTTTATATCAATTTTCCACATTTAATCTCTTTCTGAAGAAGGCTCATTTAAATTTATTTACTTGACACAAATCACCTAAGCAGAGAAATAACTACAATTCATTTTATTAGTTTTCTTTCTTAAAAATTCATTTGAATCTTTGTTTTTTGCTTTATAATTTTTAAGTTTTTGTTGAAGATAAATAGGTAAATAGTTTGTTTTTTTTTGTTTTTTTTACAGCTTTTCTGAATTTGGGAGATAAATTTTAGTTTTCTAAACATTTAAAAAAAAATTATTTTTGTTAATCAAGCAAGTAGATATATATTTAGTCTTATAAATGTCTAAATATTTTTTTTGTTATAATTTTTTCTGAATAGGCATATATTCATTCTTGCACATTAAATTTGTGCTTCTTTACTGTTTAAATACAAATGGCAATGTAACAGCTGATGTTTTTTTGCTCAACTTTTTTGTTTTGTTTACATCTCTATTCTGTATCTTAACATCTACACATGAATAGTTTTGTGTGTGTGGACATGTAAACTTTTAACACTACCATATCAAATTGGCTCCTTGTATCTTGTTCACTATATTTCAACATCCCCTTTCAACTTGACAGGTACAAAACTTTAATTGTGTACATTTTGTGAAAAAGATAACATGTTAAAAAAAATGTAGGACTTAACTCAGAAGCTCAAAGGTTGGCTGATGGTTTTTCTAAAACTTAGAACTTTTCCTTACATATTTCCATCATTTAGTATTTTTATTTGTAAAGTTTTTACTTGAAATATGATTTTTTTTTTTTTTTTTTTTTTTTTTACCTTATCTTTGAATATGTGGTTAGGGGTTCTTGCAATGTAGCATTTGGAATGTAACCTCTTGGCTTTTGCTGGACCATCCCAACAATTGCATCTTCAAACTAATTATCTTGATGATCTCCAGTCTTCTGGGCTCTTCAACTGTGAGATTCAAACAAGATGGTCTGTTTCTGGGGGGATGGGCTTTGAAATGCAACCTCCTTTTTCTCAGAATAGAGTATTTAGTGTCTTTGATGTTCTCATTCAGATCACTGTATTTCCTTCTTTCTGTTTTCATTCCTTTTTATTTGTCATGTTTATCCAGACTGGATAATATGCACAAAGTATGCATTTGAAAATGCTGCATCATAAAACAGAAACAGACATTTCTTTTGAGCCAAAATCCAGAAAAAAAAAAAAGATGCTAATGACACTTGAATTAACTTTTCTTCTCTCTGCTAAAAATATGAAACAAATGATCTGATTACGGAAAAATAAATCCTTGGTCTACATTTCCAGATTAAATGTAGCATTGGTAAAATTCTTTGATTAGAATTAGAAATATTCTGATTACTAAAAAGTTTATATATATGTATGAAAGAGCAAAAAGAAATATAAAACATTCCAGTTCAAGAATATTATCCAAGGATAAGGCAAAAAGGAAAATCCCACACTCTTTCATTTACCAATTCTTTGATTTTGTTGGTTAATAAATTTCTTACTGTGGAGTGAGCATTCATAGTCTAATGCAAAATAAGTGCCAGAGCTGTCCAACAAACAATTGACAAAATCTGCAATAAGCAATAAAAAGAAAAAAAAAGAACAGGGCACAAAATAATATAAAGCAAGCAAACAATATATACAAGGCAAATTAAAAGTAACAAGACAAAGAGTTCACAAACTAAGAATTTGGGTTAACACACAAAAGCAAGTTTAGACAAGCAAACGTAGTATTCTGATTTCAAGACAAGACAGACCAGGACTGAGTCAGATGAAACCAAAAACTAGCCTATTTTATTATATTCCAGTATGCATTTGTCTGCTTCTGTGTATAAATGGTGGTGGCCGTTATTCCTATTGTTATAGAGACCAACACTTACTGATTTTGATAAAAACTGTTAATGATACAAAACACCATTTTTCACTTAGTACTTAATCTGTCTGATGACAAAGGCAATAACTATAAATAGAAAATGACATGCATAAAAACAAAGTGAGCAAATGAAGGCCCCCTTAACATATACAACCTGGTTGATTTAAATAAGCTGTGCAAAATATGTAGGCTTCATGAGTAATTTTTCAATAACCATAGTGCTTATGTGATCTCTGCCTTTAAAACTTGGATATGGGCCTCTTTTTTATGATTCATCCATTCTGATTCTCTTTTTACTACCAATAAATAACTGATTTATTGATCTATTGTTTTACTCTCTCTCACTCTCTCTCTTCTATCAAGTGAGACATAAGGACTATTAGGACTAATATAATGTCACGGCATGTCTACTTTTTCTTCTTAACAGTTCCGCCATTATTCTGACCTTCTAATCTAAATTCATTGACTTGATAAAGTCTACAAACCTAAGTCTGCTATTGTTTATTTTCTACCTGAAGATATCAGCTATTTAGTGCTTTCATTTATTGTAGGTACCTCCACAAAATCGCCAGAAAGTTAGCATACAAGATGAAAAAAATGATCCAAACTTAATGAAAAGAAAGTTTTATCATCAATACCAAAGTATTTTTTGAATATTTAATTTTTTAATATTCTTTTTCAGCAGATAAACTATAAGTTAGTATAGCAAATTTTAGTGGTGAAAGACACATTAATATGAAAATTCTGACAAAAATCAAATAATTGTCATATATTAATGAAATTTTCAGGACTTATTCACAAATGAATGAAATTATTTTAGAAATGTATTATTTTTTTTATTTTTATTTTTTTATTTATTTATTTAATTTTTTTTTTTTTTAGGAGATCTTGATAAATATTTTTTATTTTTTACATGTGTTTCACCTCACTTACTTAATTTTATGAAAACTCAAGAAATTCAACAAGATAATTTTTAGCGACTATATTAGTTAAAAGCAGAACTCTTTAGAGAATTTAAATCATAAATTTTTTTTTGTTTTTATTTGTAAAATTGAACCCCATCTTACCAAAAATCAGCACTGAATCATAAAATAAAAGTGCAATAAAACTAAAACATGATTTAATTAGAAAAGCTTTTAATTGCTTTTATGAATAATAACTATTAGGGACAATATTGTCTTAAGAAAAAAAAAAAAATTTCAATGAAAAATAAATTTTTACAATATTTTTCATATTTTTACAATCTTAATTAGAATAATTTATAAATTTTTTAAATCTTTTAAAATTCAGTTTCAACGGTGTAAGTTTTAGGGAATATTGTTATTAAGTAAAATTTTATTTACTAATTGTATATCATAAAGCTTAATACAATCTGACAACCCCAAGTATTTTTAAAAAGAATGTGTATAAACATGCTGATTTTTGTAGATACAGTCACCCATATATGACATTACCAGAAAATAAAAGCAGTAACTATAGTAAATTGAAAGCCAAAAAATTCTCTAAAATTCAATAAAGCATTAGATTATGGAGAATATTTTATTAAATTTTTAAAATTACAGAGTACTTTAAAGGCACTTACATGGTATTCTTCAATTATTTTTTTTTTTAAATGTTAAGCCACTTTAGAACATTAGGTAAAAATCTATCTTTTAAAAAGCTGTCAGTATGACTGAACAGCTACTGCCATGTTGAAAAAAAAATGAATTTCTGTGATATTTTAAGTGTAAAATAAATAATATTTGTTTCAAATCAGATTAATTATACTTTAAATCAGCTACTATTCCTCAAATAATTTTCAGAAAAGTATATTTCATTTTTGGAGGAGTTTTTAATGAAGAGATTTATATTTTTGTAGCAGTTTGCTAAAAATAATACAAAATCCAGGAATTTTAGAAATCTCAAAATGAAAATTCCTTCCAATCAATTTAAATTAGTTTTGAAATACAGCATAATATTTTGGTTATTGGAAATATTAGCTTGAAATTGAAACTAAAATAAAAGCTTCAAGGAAAATTTTCATTATCAAAAATTCATTTTAAAACTTAGCTATCGTGTTTTTGTGGAGGTACCTACTTTATTATCTTAGATATTATTGCATGAAATTTGGGATGATTGATCTGAAGCAAGTTATCAAAGTAATTATTGCTATAATACATTAAACATGATATTTAGATAACATATATCTATATGCTTTTTTTTTTTTTTGTAGTGTTCCAGGAAATTAAAATCTGCTGTAAAGACTAGAATAAATGGTAATCTGAAGTGTAATAATATCTGTTGAATATGGCAGATGAGTACTTTCAGGCTAAGCTGTAACAATTTTCTCTGAGTCACCAAAGAAACATTGGGTCTAATGACATCTGGATGGAATATTCTACCCTTTCATTGTATTTCATTGATTGTTGTCTTCATTTGGTTGAATTGGAAGCAGTACTTATTTAACTCATTAAGCTGGGATAAATGATTTTCAATGTTTTACTGGATATTTTTGAAGATGTTGGCTATCTCCTGGGCCACATAAAATGGATTATTCTCAAGAAATGTTTTAATTTGATTGCTATCAACCTTCACTGGTTTAACCAAGCATAGAGAATTATTTACTGAGAAATCTCCAACATGAAAATTTTTAAATCACTTTTAGCATGTATGATCATTCACAGTAACTTCTATAAACTGCACAATTTTTTGTAGTTTTGAGTTGCTTTTTATCTTTCTTAAAAGCATAATATACAAAAAATGTCTATTTTTCCCAATTTTTAATGTTAGATTCAATAAACAAAACAAGACTTTAAAAATTATGCACTGAGAACTGTCAGAAATACATTTAAAAAAAGTAGTTAAAAGATTAGTTAAACTAAATAGTTTTAATGCTATCTGAAGATCAAATCAGAAACCCTTTGGCCAATCCAATAGATTTTAATGAGATTTGAACTTCAACAGCTTGCAAAATCATAAATATGCATGAACTATAAATAATACATGTGTGAAATACAAGTCAAATATTAAAAAGCAGTTGTCATTTTTAAATTTGTAAAATGACTAAAGAAATATTGAGTCATATTTTGTAAATCCATTTTTAATGATGATCCTTAAGTAGGCATTCTGTTCTTATAACACTTGACTTAAAAATGGGTCATTATTTTCTTTTCATTTCTCCCTTAGTCTCTCTGCCTTAACACCTTCTGGTTAACCATGAGCATCAATAAGGCAAGATATGAATGTATTCAGTTTACTTTCCATTCAGGAGTGTACAACTGACACATTAGAATAAAGAAAAAGTTTTAAGTCAAGTTTAGTAAGTGCTTTTGTTTTTAAACTTGGCATTTCTTACTCTATCAGATTTTAAATGCACAAGAAGCAATGAAAGAGTGTTTAGAAAATCTGACTTTTGTGTTTACAATATTCATCTAATAGATTTTATGAGTAGAATCTCTATTTTGTTATCATTGACAGTATTTTTGTTCTACATATATTGGAATTGTATAAAAAAAAAGAGTAGGTAAATATCAAATGCTTATGATGACAACTACTGTTCATACTAAAAAAAAAAGTTTAAATTTGAAGTAAATTTTCCTTATCTTTCAAAACACTTCCAGCCTAAATGCTGTCAACCGAGAATAAGATTCTTTTACTATAAGGAATTGATAAATCACCCTGACTAATCAAAATCCTAAAATATATTCGGCTTTTCTATATCATAATGTTGACCCCTTTCAAATCCTAACCTTAAAAAGATAAGCAAGAAAAGCTGCTTTCTAAATTTTGGCAAAGAGAGACATCAAAATTCTGCCTCTGAGATTATTTTCTAATCTGAAACCTGCTTCTTTCACTCCTGCATAGAAATGCACCTGATCTCTTCCAAATTTGTAACAAGCACATACAATTATTTGCTCAGTATTTGCTGTATAGTCATATATTTCAAAGTTTTATTTGATATCTATTGATGCAGAATGATTCTTCTTCCACCTACACATTTTCTCTTTTCAGCTGATTGATTGTTGTCTTCTTAAGGGAAACGGCAGAGTGCAAATCAGTATCTGATAGCGTTTGAGGACGATTGACGTTTGCATACTGCTTACCATAATTTTGAATTTGCACTGCTAGGTCAGCCATTAAATGCTACTAGAATAATACATAAATTGTTTTAGTGCATTTACATTAGTACTTTGGATACCTGAAAATATACACAAGTGAGAAAGAAAGAGGGCAATAAAAATAAAAGGAGCTGTCATAAAAAGATGAAAAAAAATCTTTTATGAAGGTTCAACCACTTCCTTCACCTATTATTATAATCAGTGGCCAAAAGTAAGAAAATCATTTTCTTTTAGCTTCTTTTGGGTTGAATGTCTTTACAAATAATTATTTCTGTTCCACTGTTTTTTGATTTTTTATATATATATATATATATATATATACACACACACACACACACAGGGGGCCGACACTATTTTTGGGACACTTTGAAAAGTGTGCTTAAAGGTGTTTTTTGCTGCCGAGAGCTTTTGTGTTGATGAGTAGGTAGTTCAGCAGTAACTGTCCATTAATAGTATGAACATTGGTTGATGGGTTTGTCTTTGGTTTCATATTTTCTTTATTTTTACTTCAACTTAGCTGACACTATTTTTCGGAGATGACACAAATTCCAGGTTTTTTAATGATTTAGTTGTCGAACATCTACAATATGTAAATTTTCTGCAGGTAAATTATACCCTGACCATTACATTTGAGTATCTTTACCATTCACTGCGAAAACGTATTAAAATCCTGAAGAAGAATGCATTCAAAAGAAGTCATCAGTTTGCTCCAAAAAAGAAAAGACGGGCTCAGCATCCGAAAGATCGCTGCTGAGATGAAGCTACCCGAAGTCAACAGTTGAATACATGCTAAGTACAGACTATGAGTAGAAGAAGAAGAGACGGAAAAAAAACAATTTCAAGAGAACAGAAAGAAGAATGAAGAGGAGTATTCACGAGGTTGTTATACGTCTGGAGAAAAGGTGACTGAAGAAAGTAAAGGAGAAGTGTGAACTTGACGTCAGTGTTGAACTGTACAAAAGAAAGCTACATGAAATTGGACTTAAGTATGCTAAAACCAAGAAAAGAATTACACTAACGAGAAAACACAAGGAGGCAAGGCTGGGAAGCGCCAAAAGATGGATAACAAACCATGTCGACTTCAAGAAAGTGATATTTACTGATGAAAAACATTTTAAGTTCGATGGACCTGACGGGTGGTGTACATGGTCAAGAAAAGGTGAACCTGTTATTCTCAACAAGAGACAGATGGGAGGAGGAGGAGTCATGGTTTGGGGTATGGTATTTCCAAATGGAAACTTGTGGCTCGAGTGGTTAAAAGGACGTCAAAATAGCTACAGAGAACTTTTGGAAAAAAGAGCCCTACCACTCATAGAAAAAGAAATGGGAAGTAATTTTATTTTGCAGCAAGATAACTGCACATCCATGTGGCCAAATCAGTGAAAAATTGGATATGTGAAGCAAATATAGCTACTCTGGAATGGCCTGCAAAAAGTCCAGACTTAAATTTAATTGAAAACATATGGGAAATGCTTGCAGAGCTTGTTTACGACGGGCCAGAAATAACCAGAGAGGCTGAACTGTGGCAGCGCATACAAGATGCTAAAAATAGACTGCTAGAAACACGAAGAGACGTTATCTTACTTATTATAAAACGCAGATTGTGTGTGTGTGTGTGTGTCTGTAACATTTATATATTGGATCGGATTTCCTACATTTTTCAACCGATTTCAACAAAACTTCACAGGACTACATAAAATTACCTTGTGGTGGTTCTAACAGTGCCAAAAATGGGAAAAATATAATTGTTATTGTTTCTTATTCTCTTGCACACTTTTTTCTTTATTTTTACATTCAGAATGCTTTAAAAATTCCATTTACAAGACAATTGTTTATAATAAAATTCTATTCAATCAGTAGACTCATAACGATTGAAAACAATGTTTTTGTTTGGGTTTGACCAATTCGTAAAAAAAAACCCCAAAAAACTAATTAAGACATGCGTGTCCGTCAACCTTAAACAATAATCTTTGTCAATTTTATTTTTCAGTCTTTATGATGGTGGATACTTGATCTATCTCTTACTGTTATATCCCCGGGCAACGCCGGGCTCTACTGCTAGTTATCAATATGTACAAACATTATGAAGATAGACTGATAGAAGTCATTGAAAAAAAGGGTGCTGTCATAAACTATTAGCATTGTTTCTACACTGTTCAAAAAATACTGTCGCCTGTGTAATGTGAAAATTTGTAAAAAAAATACTTCTAATTTGAATTCTGCTTTTCCATTTGTAGTATTGAAACAGTTTTTAAATGTTATTGCCATTACACTAAAACAGTACAGACTGCCTGTGCTACCTAAAACTTGAAAAAATAAAGTGTCTGAAAAATAGTGTCGGCACCCTTTTTTTTATATATATATATATATATATATATATATATATATATATATATATATATATATATAAGTGAACATAAAAGTCAACACTTAGAGGTGACAGTCTGTTTCATGCTAGATGCAATCGTCAGGCCACAAGTCTTGCTTGCATATATGTTTGAAATTACAAACCAGAATTTTGAAAATAATTAACAAGTCCAGTATTGATAAACTTTAAAAAAAATTACAATTGCCTTTTTAGTTAATTAAGTGAAATATATTTGCTGGATTTTTTGAGATGAGAAATCATCATTATGTATTTATATTTGAACTAGTATGCTCATGCTTCTACTACCAGAGTATAAACATTAGGTTTTAAAGCTCCAGAATAATGCTGCTGCATTTTTCAGGTTTATGGCTCCAAAATAGCACTACTGGATTAAAGCATTGGCTAAAGCTGATCTTGTTTCCTGAAGAGAGACCTCTTTTCTCTCAATGGTGCCGAAAAGTCATATACACAGGTTCAGTGGGAAAAAAAATGAACAAGCAAAACATGTAGGCAAATAGATGAGAGAGTATTAACTGATATAGAATATCCTCTACACATGGGAAGCAGAATAAAGGTTTTGATTCAAAATTCTAAGAAGTTTACCAAATATGACAGACACCTGAAAAATGATGAGTATACTTGCCTGGTTAGAAAGCTAAAATACAAAATCTCAAGTGATTTATTTTTAACAAAAACATGAATTTGACAACTGAGTATATTAAGTGATGATTGGTTTAAAAAAAATTAGTAATTGTGAATGAAAAATCAAATTGAACATTGAAAAGTTTGATACAGTTCTTGTGTCTACAGTTACTGTTTAATTACAGGAAACCCTTTATGGGCACAATTAATGTCCTCAAAAATTTCTGCATTAACTGAATCCATGATACTTAAATTGAAAAACCTTTGAGAAATAATATACAAGATGCTGCTGAAAAGTACTCAGCCTAGCCAAAATGTCCTTTTCAAATCAAAATCTGATGTTTGGCCATTTGATCAAATTTTGGGGAGTGTGTTGAACCAAGAACCTTTCTACTGAACTTCAAATTTCAGGAAAATGAAAAATTATTTTTAAGATAACTTAAAATTCATAATAATAACAAAATGTTTCAGTAGTTTATTGAAATGATTTTTTAAAACTTTTCTAATAAAATATTTACCTGTGAGTGGTTTGATTTTTTTTTTTTTCTTCCCCACTACTTTTATCATACATCTTGCAATGCGGATGTACAGATGCTGTCATATTCCATATCTAAATCCACCTCTTCAATGCTTGCTGTATTTGAGTAATTTCTTGTAATGGTTGAATTTTCAAATGAAATTTCACTTGATTTAATTTCTTAGGGGACTTATTTTAATGTCCAAATCATATTTTATAGAGACTTCATAAAGTTGGAAAAAGAGAGTGATATTTCCACTATTTTTTTCTTAAAAAAATGCCCTTGTTATAAATAAATTCAGAAAATAATTTTTTTTAAATTGGTTTTTGTTATATTTGATAGATTTAATTGATTTTTGGTAGATTTTCAAATTCTTAGTATTTTCTCCTATTGCTGTTGTCAGAACTTTAAACCTATAAAATGGAGGTACCTTCTATAAAAAAAATGTTTTGCAAGAAAACAAAGGACAATAGAAAATTTATTTTATCACAGCGATTAAATTATTTTGAATTAGCCCTTAATTACCTTGCTAATTGTATTGTATACATGATATGATTGTTGTGTGTGTTAACTGAAAATGTACTAATTGAAACTGTTAATTGGGTGTTTCCAGTAAGATGCATGATCCTTGGAATGTTTCATTCTTTAATAATATAAAATGAAAGAAAAAAAAAAAAATTCTTTCCACTTAGTGATATTTAGTTTGAGAATATCTTTTGTGGTCTGGTAAGTCTTGGGTTTTATTCTGGTGCAGGATGAGATACTCATATTACCAAGTTCCAATCAGCTCTTCTCTCTTGCAGTCAGTTTAGTAATTACTAATGGCTTCTCTTAGGGTTTTACAATTCCCTGCTCTTATTTTGCTGCAGTTGTATTCTCTCTAGTTAAAACTGCATTCTCTTCTTTTGCACATGGTAACAATTATATAGTTACTCAACATGATTGTCACAATAGGCATAAATAGCAAATGAATGATGCTTTTTTTTTTTATTACTATGCTAATAAAAAAGAAGGCTTCTTTATGACACAGTATTATATTTTTGTCAAATTTCAGATTCTGAATTAAAATGCAATTGGGGGAAAAGCTGTTTTTATTTCCCTTTTAACTGTTGCTTTATCTGCTACATTGCCTTCCATTTTCTCAGCACTTTTTTTCTTTTATAAAGATGACTTTGAGAAATATCCTGTTTACATTCACCTTGATTTCTGTTATACCTTTAACAGAGCTGCATAAATATTTCAGCTGGCAGTTTTCTTTAATCAAACTAAATATCAACAATATTTAAAAAAAAAAAGAAAAAAAAAAGAAGAAAAATGAAAGCAAAAAATGTGAAAATATTCTCAGTTTCATTCCTTCACCTTCTCACCTTTTGTTTTTTTCATTTCCTTCTCCTGTTGAGATTCCTTTCCTGCTTTTGTGAAAAAACCCAAGAGTTCCTATCTGCCCCTCCTCCCACTTTTCCCCAACCCCCCATTTTATAATGGAAATTTAGCTTCATTTAATGCATTGGCTTTTGAATCCTTTCAGAACTGAAATTTATGGATCACAAATTAGGGATTTTGTTAAAATATTTTTTTTTCTCTCTGTCATTTTCTTTTTAAATTTTATATTTTTTTATAGCTATCATTTACAGAAATTTATTTCTATTATTTTTTTTTTCTTGATACTTGAAGGGAATGCAATTTAAAAAAAAAAAAAAAAAAGTGTTAATGCTTATGGATAAAACTTGTTTCAAAGAACCTAGTGAGAGTGAAGAAAAACTTAAAGCTTTTCTTTATTTTGTACAAAACCAAAGATTTTTAACATTACTTTATTTATGAGAGAAATAATTAAAAATAATATTTTAACTTTTTAAAATTGATTATTCAAGAATTTAATTGATTCAACAAGGATTTAAAAAAAAATTAGGACCACATTTCTCCAGTCTTGCTTAAGTAAATATTTAAAATTGCTTTGTTTTTATTTTTGGTATTTACTTTGTATCATTGGCTTTAGAAAATAATTATACACTAGAATTTAAAAATTTGGAACATTTCCATCTTTAGCCAGCCACTCTTCCACATTTTTTTATCTTGTTTAAAATTAGTAAAATATTTACTTTTGTATTTCTTCTTAAAATGTCTTTGTCCAGTTCATTATAGAAATCTCATATCGATCCTGTTTTGAATCTCTGATATAAGCCCTTCTGCCTCGTGAGATGTGGCCACAACTCTACTCCAGTTAGCATTCTTGTTGAGAGAAATAGCTGTCAAAAGGTGTTACTAAGCTTTAAATATTACGTGTTTTTTTTTTCCTCTCTCCAACATGAAGTCATAACACTACTCGGCTTCAGTAAAACTTTGTAATTATATTTTATTTTTATTTCTATTATATATTTTAATATATTAATGTTTATTAAGGTTGATATTTTTAACAATTAACTGTTAATATAATATGAATAGGCAGAATATCTGTATATTTGGCCTTGGAAAATGTTGAGGAAAAAACTATCTTAGTGTTGACACATGCTATTTTACTCCAAGTTCTTTTTACCTGTCTTTCAAAGTCTTTGTTATATTTAACCCTCAAAACTAATCTAATCTATCCCACTGCCATATATATATATATATATATATATATATATATATAATACACACATATGTTGGCTATATTTAGGCAGCAATTTCTCCAAAAAACAGATTCTAAAGATAACAGACAAATTATGTCTGGTATTTTTTAATGTTTTTCTTTTTGCCAGATTAGTTTCATATAAACATATTAAAATATTGAAGCCATCAACAAAATCCTGATTCTGGAATAGGCATTCGAAAAGGTATTTAAATTCTCAGAATTATGTTCCAGTCACATGAAAGAGCAGTTTCAAAACTCAAAAGTAATATCATGATTGCATGTCAACACAAACGTTCAAAACTTAAAATTCAAAATAATTCCAAAGATGCAAATGAGCACACAGTCTTTGAATTTCATTTCATTTCTTTCTTGATAATGATTAAAGCCAATCAGTAGCTTGGAACTTGCACAAAAAACTAATGCAATCAGTATACAGTTCCTTTACACATTTAACACCAACATATGAAACTAATTTACGAGCAAGAAAAAAAATTATTAAAATATGTTAGCTTGTCTGTTAGCGCACACACATATATATATATATATATATATATATATATATATATATATAATAATGCCTAACTGATCAGCATTGAAAGTAATTACTCTCTATGCTTTAGGTAAGCTGGGTTGTTAGCGTTTAGTGAATTTTCCTGTATCTCTCTTTGCTTAACAATACCCAGCTGATAAAATCTTGCTAACAAAAGGGGTGAAAGATTTACAAGCCTGACAATGGATTTTTATTCATTACCATTAAGAAATATTTAATATTTGCTCAATGTAATTTATTTTTATTTATTTAATATTGGCAACATCAAATAGCAGACCTGTGCCATACTAATGTAATGTTCAGTAAGCATCTTAACTTTATATAAAATATAATGAATTAATAATGTAATTTACATGTAATATATGAGGTGGCTCAAAGAAATATCTTATAAAAAGTAACAAAATTAATATGTAATATGTTGCAAAATCATTGACTTTATCTTTCTCAACACTTCGATATTTACAGAACTTTACTAGCACTTTTCTCTATAGCAAAAATATTGCCTTTCTAATATTTGTCTGAGAAGTTTGAACTTTTTGAAATAAAACTCATATTGTTGAAAAAAATCTTAAAAGTAATGAAAATTTTATTTCTTCTTGCAAAAAAGAATTAGATTTTAGCCTTTTTATGTTTGTATTCTTCTAGCCTTTCAAATAAAATCAACAGGCATTTTTCTGTACTCCAATTAGACCTGAAGTGATGAATGTATAACCAGAATTCTATTAACCTAAATTTGGTGGAGTATTCTGGTTTGTTCCGCCATAATCGCTCTGAAATAAATAATGGCTCTTAGAGCTGCCAGCCATGTTACTGTTTCAAATACAATCTCAATCTACTTTCCTCCAAAAGCAAATATAGTTGCATCTTTAGACAATATAAGAGACACTTAAAACCAAATATAATTGTCTTTTTTCAAAAAGGAAAAAAAGAACCTAAGGGAATTTGACAGTAACTAATTTGAAATAGTTTCAAGGTTATGTTCCTCTCAGCAGCTGTCATTTCTGTATTGTATTACATAGGAAAACCCTAGACTATATTTCTTGAAGGTCCTCATATTCCCTTGTGGGAATGCAAAAGAGACGTCAATCGTCAATTCAGTTCATAAAATAGTTTTATTTGCAATAAAACCATCTGTTCAAATCAGATATCAATGTGTCAGACAGAAAGAAAAAAAAACTTTGTCAACCAAAAAAGAAAATGAAATTTTGTGCTTGTTGATCCATATAGTTAGCAATATGGTCTCTCCTTTCGTTAAAAAAAAATGTTATTCCTCTTTTGAGTAAATGAAGTTTTACTGGGTTTACAGATAGGATCTTTCTCTGAAGGAGATGTGATACAAGATCATTTCAAAACTGCTGCCTGTAAATGAAGAATATGTGAATCACAAAGACACATCAGATCTTATTACTTGTGAACATAATTGTTGATTTTGTCAAGTCCTTCTACACTTATGGGTGCATACCTATTTTAGAATTTGTTGCTCATAATATAGTCCAAAAGTATGTCTTTAATCATGACTATTTCTAGTTACAGTTATCTATTATAAAAATGCTCCTAACAGAAACGATGAAAGATTTAAAGGTCTATCTTTATTTATTGGGCTTGTTATTTATTTACTTAAGAAAATAAGATAATTATTAAACATTATGTAGTCAAGCACAGGGCCTAAACAGTAGTGTCAAACTCATTCCATTACTTAATAAGCTACAAGACTAGCATGCTAACAATTTCTATATCAAGCACCCTGTCAGCTTGAAATTTAAGAGTCTTAGGAACTCTGGTTTTCATGTAAAAAAAAAAAAATAAAAAAAAATAAAAAAAAATTTAACATCTCAACAGAGGCTTGATAGAATTCTTTCAGTTGTAAGTGAAACACAATATCTTGTTCTTGAATAATAGTCTTCTTGGAAGATTATTTTTAAATTGTTGGCATAAACAGATTTGATTTCTACATGTCCAGCTTTCTGCCAAGACATTTAACTTTGCAAATATTTTTTAACTGATCCTCTGGATCAGAGAATAATTTATTGTCAAATAATATGTAGAGAATTACTTGTTTATTGTCAAATAATATGTAGAGAATTACTTGTTTATTGTCAAATAATATGTAGAGTATTACTTGTTTATTGTCAAATAATATGTAGAGAATTACTTGTTTATTCTTTGTGAAAAAGAAGTAGGTAATGTTGAATTTAATGATTTTCTTTTTTTTTTTTTCTTTTTTTTTTTTGGTGGAAATACATCAGAAATGTGTAAAATAAATCATGCTTTGGTTTTATCTGATTACGCAGAAGTAACAATCACTTTTCTATTTTCATTAAAAAAAAAAAAAGTATCAGTATTACCTATTTAACTGGTAATTGGTTCAATAGTAAATAAATTAAATTCATATGCGTGGGTTTTCAGCAACATTTGGATGTCATTAGTTTGTGTGATTGGAATCTTTAAACAGATATACAACCTTCATCAGAATTAACCAGATATTTAACATATCTCTTAGAAGTTAACGTGCATAAGACTCATTGAATATGTAGATATTTAGTCTTCTACAAAGCCACATTAGTAGGGCACCCAATGAAGATTGAACTTGCTAACAATGGCTTGTAAGAATGTCTGGCTAATCATTGTTCTCTGGCAGTTGCATATCTGATTCCTTATTTAGATAAAGATTACATTTTTTCTTAAAGTTAGTTTCTTTCTTTATTCTTTTTGATCTGCTAACATCAGATAAGCATTTGTTCTGATCAGCTACAGTAGCTATGTTACAAGATATTGATTAAATAATCAATATCTTTGTTCAGTATACTTCAGGAAAAATATTTACCAGTTTTGAATTGAAATGTCAAATGGATTGGAAGTATTTTCATTATGTTGTGATAAGTATTTGTTTATAGATATTTTCATTTATTATTTCTAGCTTAAATGTGTTTTCAAACTTTCTTCAGTGATCTACATGGGTAATAAATGTTCTCTTAAAAAGTGGTGATGAATGACTGACTGCTTTTGATAACTCTTGTTAAATTGCTGAAGTATTAAACATCATTTTAGACACTCAATTTTGGCTATTTTGAAACACTTTCTTTGTGATATTGACATATCTATGCTTCCTCTTCCTAAGTTACCTGTGTGTTCCTTTAAGCCTGTAATTTCACTTTTAGGCAAATACCCTTGGAAAAGGGTATGAATCCATCTCTTTTCCTTCAGCTATGGGTTAAATAGCAAGGCTGACTGGGCTCTCTTGTTTTAAAGTGGTATTCCTTCTAGCAGAAGGAACACTCTGAGTTCATCATCATCCTGGAGAGAGATGGGTCCCATTAAGCTATCTTACCCTAGACAAGTAGTTTTTACATTTTTTTTCTCTGGGCCTGATTTTTGGAATATAAATTTACTTCCACCTCACCAAATTTTATGTGATAAAAAAATACTTTTAAAAATAAATAAAAAAAATAGAGAAGGTTAAAGGAAGATAACCACATATTCAAAGTCAGAACATTATCATTGAAAACTCTCTCTCCTCCAATTGGCAGACCCTAGTTACTATATTCTTAATACTTGAAATGATGCAAAAATATCACAATGATAAAATCGGTCAATAATTATTTATAACTATTTATACTGGGCCTCATGCATACAATTACAAGTAATCCATGATATTTTAAATTTTGAAATCATATTTTTGGTATATGAATTTTTTGAAACTGTTTCTAAATCTTTGATTGTTTTTTAACCATTTCACCTTTTCTCTTCTGCTGCATCTATGAGGCACACCACACTATTTGGGAACCACTGTTTTAGACACTCCCTCATTTCCATGACTGCAGTGGTACTTCTATGACCTTAATGGGTTACAGGATTTGTGATGTGACCTGGTTTATTCATATGAATATTGGTTTAACTAGAAAATGGGGATTGACAGTTATAAGTTGCAATCATAAATTTTGAGATTAAAATTTGTATTACATTTTCACATTTATTTAAAAAAAAAAAAAAATTCTTCCCTCAATAGTCTTCACAATGATTCTTGCATTTCATAAGAAGTCCCTTGCATGAGTTCAGAATGTTTGCACATGCATAATAAACAAATACTGGACAATAATCACTCTCTCTTTTCTTTCTTTCTCTCATAACCACCTCTCCCTCCCTCCCTACATATATGCAATAGTTATTAGAGAATTGAAATAACTCAGTTTAATAACCCTGTGTCTTTGCTACTGAAATTCTCTGATAGTCTATTTATTAACAAGTGCTAACCCTTTCTTACAGTAATCTGGAACCATTTTGTTTAGTTGCTAAATTTATTGAACATGTCTGCATCCCCAAAATGAGGAAATAAGCTCACAGAATTTTATGATTATTCTTAAATATCAATGTGGTTAATGGGGGTGCTTAATATCAGTAATAATATCAAGTTCTCCTGTTAAATCATGTCAGCAATTAATGATTGCAAGAAGTAGATAAAATCACTTGGTAACTAGAAACATTAGCACTGGCTTCTACTAAAACACAGTAACTTCACATCTTTCCAAAGGTTAATGTCACTAGATTGTATATTAAGTGGAAAATAAAATCAATAAAATTCTTTGTACAATCTGATGTAATGTGTGTTGATGATGTGAATTGGAGAGAATGTTTTTGGATCAATATGAGAATTTGTCAAACCACTAGCTTCCTTTTATGCTACGAACCTAATGTAATATTTTTTTTTAAACATGTGTTAATACTCATCAACACTTAATTAATATTCCTTTATAAATGCAAAGAATTTTGTAAAAAATTAATAATGCTATTTAGGAAATTTAGAAAGTAACTAGAATTATTTCATAATCATTTCTAACAGAAATTGTTGCAGACCAAATGATCATGTTGTTCTCTTTTGCTTATCAAAATTTTGCCAATGATTTTTCAAGTTTCACAAGTATTACTATTATTATTTACATAGTATACTGACATTTGTTTTCTTTTTTTTTACAAATTAAATTTTGCTGGTATGATTTTTTTGTTTAAAAGTTTGTCCTTGCTTTGAATATTGCTGCCACATCTAGTCTGGTGCTCCTGCTATATATCAGGTCATCCCATAAGTTCTGTCCAAATTTTTCATTTTTGTTAAAATGAACGAAATTTAAAGAGTATTTTATAATGTCTAATGGAGTTGAACATTATTTTTATGTTTAGATGCATTTAAACTGATCAAATTTTATTTCAGAGAACAATAAAATTAAATTTTGTTTGATTAAAACCCTGCTAACATGGAAATACCCAAGAATCATTTGAGGCACATAATGCTTTATGAGTTCAAGAAAGGAAACTCAGCAGCTGAAGTGGCTAGAAACGTTCACTCAGTTTATGGAGAGGAATGTGTGAATGAAAGAACTTGCAGAAGATGGTTTGCAAAATTCAGAGGTGGAGATTTCACCCTTGAAGATGAAGATCGAACCGGACGTCCAGTTGAGTTTGATGAAAAGGTTCTTGAAGTAGACCTTGAAGAAAATCCTGCTTTATCAGTTGAGGAATTGGCAGTGGTTCTCAGTTCAAACCATACAACTGTTCATCGTCATCTTCAACAACTTGGAAAAGTTCCTAAACTTGGAAAATGGGTGCCTCATGAATTGTCTGAAAACAACCTCAAACCCCAAGTTGATATCTGCTCTTCTCTCCATTCTTGCCAACTTGTTTCACCTTTTTTGGATAGACTTGTGACTGACAACGAAAAATGGATCTTTTATCGAAATGTTAATTGTTGTAGACAGTGGCTTGGTAAAGGGGAAGGACCCCAGCCACAGCCGAGAAGGGAACTTCATGAGCAAAAGGTTCTTCTTTCAATCTGGTGGGATCGCCAAGGAATAATCCACTTTGAATTCTTACCACCTAATGCAACAATTAATGCTCAAATATACTGTCAGCAATTAGAGCATTTGAACCAAGCTTTGAGGGGAAAAAAAACCTGCTCTAGTGAATCAAAAAGAGGTGATGTTTCATCAGGACAATGCGCGACCCCACACAGCAAGAATCACATCACAAAAGATCGAAGAACTTGGTTGGGAGAAAATTCCTCATCCACCTTATTCTCCTGATCTTGCTCCTTCAGACTACCATTTGTTTTGTAGCTTATAGAATGATTTGGAAGAAACAGCTTTTGTAACACAGGAAGAGGTTCAAACTGACATTTGTGAGTTCTTCGAATCAAAGCCAAAAGAATTTTACAGTAATGGAATTAGTAAGCTTGTTAATAGATGGAAGGAAGTCATAGATAATCAGGGAAAATACATTGTTGATTGAATCTGTAATTAAATGTAACATTTGGTCACTTCTTTTTTTTATTCAAAATTCGGACAGAACTTATGGGATGACCTGATATTTAAAGAGTCATGATAAAATTCAAAGAAGAATCTGCAATGTTATTGCTCCTGATCCAGAATCTTGGCTTTAGTGAGTTTCCCATTACTGTAATGTATCTTCCCTGTGCCTTTTCTATAAATACATTCTGGGTAATTGTTCTGATAAACTTTCCTCTAAGTTACTTAGACTTTATGGGTTTAAGTGCTGTATCATATTGGCAGTAAGTTATCATTATTTTACTGTTGAAATGGCTAGATATAACCATAAATTTTATACTAATAGTTTTTCTATTGCACTTCTTGCTTGTGGAACTCTCTTTTGGCTTCTTACTTTCCAATCAAGTTTGAGCTTCAAAAATTTAAATGTAATTTCAATTGTTATCTTCTGTCTTCTTAATTCTTGTTCTTTTATTGTTCTCATTAATTGGGTTTGTTTCTTCTGTTGTGTCTTAGTGGCTTTATTGCCTTGCTTGGGCTGAAGTTTTTAAAAAGTTTATTTTTTTTTAATGTTCATAAACTTATAAAATATTTGCATTATCCAAGTTGGAGAACAATGTTATTTTTTCTACTTACACTTGTCCATTCATTTCATGTACATTTGTTGAGGATGTCATTTCTAATGTTTGACAAAAGTATATATGTCATTTTCTTAAGTCTTTTCACTAAACGTTTGTTAAATTGAGAACATCATTTATTTCTTCAAATTTCTTGTTCTTCTTTGAATAGCCATTGTACAACTTTGTAAAAAAAAAAAAAAAATAAAAAGGTTATAAGAAAGCTCTTCACTCAAAATGTGTTTGGCATTATGTAGATTTTGATATATCAGAAAATAGTCAATATTTTCCGTCTTGCTAAGTAATAAATAAATGTAAGAAAATATTAAGACATTTATATTACATTGGTTTATATTTATTTATTATCTACAATTGTTTCCTGATTATTTTAACCTGAGCTGTATTGTTACTTTTTATTTGTAAATAATCTATTGTTTGTTTTAATAAATTGTATTTTCTTTTTAAATTATTTTCCTTATTAGTCTTAACTAGAACTTGTCATTTACAAGCATACTAGATTGTATGTTGGTATTTTCACTGCTATCAAACAAATGTCAACTAGCATTTACTTGGGTGTATATATGTATGATTATGTCTTACATATACAGATGTATATATTTAATTGTTTACATTGTTATTGTCTTGTTTTGTTCTCAAAGTTAAAAAAAAAAAAAAAGGTTGGTTCCAAGATATTTTTTCAATGCTTATTGATTTAGCAAAATACTTCGTTCAACTGAAAACTGACTACAAATTGATGCGTTAAGAATGATTAATTTATTTTTTTCAATTTGAGAAGTATTTTTGTTTTTTACTATGCCAAAAGAAGTAAATGTTCTTTCTCAACTCAACTTTTGGGTTCAAAGGAAGAAGGCAAAAGAGTAATCACTTTTGGAAACAATTTTTCTTTAACCTCCTGTAAATTCTTGTAGAAAATTAACAAAGATTATTACCAATCTTAGGCTCATTATGCAAACTGAAAACGCATGAAATTGGATTGGAATATATACTTCAATATTACTTTGTTGATATTAGATGTGTATTTGATAATTTTGTACAAATACTTAAAAGAAATATCATATTCTGCCTGCTTCTGAGTTAGTGTATATGTTACGCTGTACCAATACCTAATAAATAATAGACTATTCTACAAAGATGGGAAAGACATATCAGAGATGCTGTCTGGTTTCAATGAGTAAATGAAAGAAAGAAAGAGTGGGGGATAAATGTCTACTTCAGGGAAATTTTTTAAAAAAGTGTCAATTTCAAATCTTTTCATTTGTACCCTCTTACTTCTTCAAATAATGATAAATTGTAATGATTATTACTGTAATATGTTAAGCTGTTAAGCATGAATATTTAATTTTATAGGGAAATTTCTACAGATACTTTATAGTCGTGGAACTCACAATGTGCTTATTTTAAGTTAATGTTAAGTTTAAATAAGCTCCTTGCGTCTTAAGATTAATGAAAAAATTCAAACAGAAAAATCACAAAAATTTTTTGTGAGTATTTCTAGTTAAATTGAATAGACAAACAATTCAAAAATCTGATGGGGTGAGGTAATTGATAGTCCATGGATTTTTCAATCTGCTAAAAAGTATGTTCATTTCATACTTATATTTTAAGGTATAAATAAAGCGACAATTAAAAGCCTATAGCTCTGTAGCTATATTTAGATTCTTTGGTGTTAGAAATTATTTTTTATTTTCCTCGGATATATCAGTGACCTCCAAATTTATATTACTTGTTAATTATGATGAGTATCTTCAGCTACCTGTTTCTACTTTCAAGACATAGTAAGTGGGCATATTTCAGCAGGCAGGTATCAAAGGGCTTCTCATGATCAACAGAAAATATAAATATTGTTGTTTTAAATTCTTTGTGAATGAAATTGAAATAAAAAGTAGTCTTCATTTTTCATGGTTGATTTAATAAAATTAAAATTGGGCTTGCTTTATGAAGTTAACACTTCTAAATCTGAATGACCTGCAGAATTTTTATTATTGAAATGATGGATAATTAGACTGAATGCATTTCCTTTTATTACTCTACACTTGGGCTGTGCTTTTCGAAAGCTGCTCTAAAATTGACCTCTTGTCAAGTTAGACACTTTGACCTCTGACCTAAAGAGCACTTAAAATTGACTTCCACATTGACATAAGCATACCCATATTATAGAGCAGATTTAAGCACACAATCACATGGTTCTTGAAATGTAGGCCAAGTGGAATTTTCTAATACTGTGTTATTCAATATTTAAAAAAAAAAATGTTTCTTCAAAGTATGTTATCCTCATAATTCTTGAAATATTTTATGATTTAATGATGCCTGCCTTTTGTCAACTAGCTACTATCTCACATATGAATGGA
>CAHIKZ030000715.1:472500-527500 GCA_903632075.3 Acanthosepion pharaonis | reverse complement strand
GTCTGAGTGTAACTTCCACCTTACAATAGTGATTGAAGAAGATTTAAGAACAGGCCTGATCTGATAAGGATAGTAACCACCCAACTAAAGAGAACATTGTATCAGATCACATCCCAACTCAATGCTAGTGCTGCTCTGTCCATCATTCAACACACTCTACAATGTACTGTAATTCATGGGCTTTCATAGTTGTCAACCAACAAGAATACCATGATTGGCATCACAGCATCTCACCTATGCTAGAGAGCATCATCATTAGCTGAATGTTATCTGGTCAGACTCAACATGTTTTCAGATAATCAAATTCACGTGTGGAGAACACCAAATGAGGCTATAGTTCTTTCTGACCTGTCTGTCATGTGCTGTGCAAGCTCTGTAGTTGTGTGGGATATGTTCTGTTTGAATTCACAAGTACCCCAATTATGTTATACTTGTCTTGATAAGTGTGATCTTATTGTAGACTATATGTATCCTCTTATGTTGTCTTTGTTTGCTGGTTGTGGGGGTTTGTCCCAGCAACATGATGTAACTCTTTAGCGTGGGCTTGTGACAAGAAACTGGTTCCAGGGACACTTTCAGATAAATAATCCATTGGCCCCTGTACTCGGTAGACCTTATTAAATAGAATAACCTGCAACTATACTTGACAATAGATTAACTTAATTGTTAATGTATAAAAAGCTTTCATCGTTTTGGCCTTTATGTCTAATATTTCTCACTGATTTTAATGCTCTTCATTTTCTTTACTTGAAGAATAAGCTTAGTTGAAACAGAATTGGGAGAGTAGTTGTAAGATCTTTGTTCAATTGTCTGTGTTTAGTACTTCTGATCCCTTTTAATTCTGACATCAAAATTGCTCCCCCCACCACACCCACCTTTAAGAAATCTGCAGATATCTAGAGCAATAAGGTATTTTTAGGAAAATAACTCTCCAAACTATTGTATCTGTCATATAAATAGCACAAACTGTTCCCTATATTCAGGTATCTTTATATAAAACTGGGATTTTGAAAAAAAATTGTAATTTAAGAAAATGACTTTTCCGACTCCATTGATAGAAAATTATAAAAAATGATTTTTTTTAATTAGCTTAAAATTCCAAGTTCAAAATACCCACTTTTTATTTGTTTTGTTAAAAAGAAAATATATAGGAACTTGGCTTGCACAAAGAACTATACCAAATAACAGAAACCACATGTGGATTTTCAACAACAGCAACAATTAAAATGGATATTATATGTAACCTAAAGACAAAGTAATGATATAATCAAGATGTTGATGTTGCACACTACTCTTCAGGCGGATGTTTAGGAAGGAAGCTTCCATCAATAACGGCTACTGGAAACTTATTTTCCTGAAAAATTGTTTTAAGAGAAAGATTTTATAAATTTTAAACAAAAATATCACTTGCTGTTTGTTCAATGATTGTTGAATGTTTCCTTATAAGGAAAGGGCTAATATTGGTAAAAGATGGAAAATGATTTTGTTTTACAAGGCATACTAAATATTTCTTATAGCCACTCATGAAGTCTTAAATTATTTTCAATATAAAACATTTCTCAAAATTATAAATATTTGAAGTTGGCTTAAGCTCGTTAATAATTGCTTGATCTTTATCTGAACTTTTTTTAAGAGTATTTGAAAACTAATGTAAAATTCTTCCTCTGTTTAATAGAAATAATTGTTCATTGAATTGGAGCATTACTTGATGCAATGAAATAAACACTTTGAACTTGCAATTTCATTAGAAACATGTTTGATGCCAGTACAAACAAATACTATAAGGATTACTTGAATGCATATGTCATTTACAAACATTCATTTCAAAGCATAGCATTATTTCTGAAAGGAATTTGTCAGATCTTTTAAATGTATTAATTAATAGTTAGTATAGAAACTCATTGTCCTGTGAGACTTTTACATTTATGGAAGAATGCTTTGAACTTTTCTCTCATTGTGGTTAGCTTACAGTCAGTTGAATCTGTCTACTTATTATATAGACTGTCGTGTTTGATAATTGAAAAAGTTAATTTAACTCTTATACAAATATTAGTGATTTATGACAATGTTCATCTAGAGAGAAAACACAAATGCCGTTGTAATAGTTGTTTTGTTGCTTAAAGGAGTGTTTAGCTTCAAGTTATCTTGTACTACCTGGATTTTGATGATAGACTTTTTTAATTGTACTAAATGTAAACACAACCTTTAAGCAATAAGTATTAATCAAACTCATTTGGTTTCAAGTTTTTTCTTGATTGTTTTTTTTGTTGTTTTTTTTTTACTATCTTGGCTAAGTCCACTAGCATTCAGATAGTATTTATTATGTTATTTAACTAATAATTTTATTTACAAGATATTTTTTATGTATTCTGTTTTAATGGAATTGTCTATTTTCAATGAACTTGTTTCAGACTCATTTCTATTCCATTAGAGACTTTAATTTTAACTTTTTTTTTTTTTTTTCTTCTTCATCTTTCAGGACTATACAAAGACAGCGGTTAACAATGTGCAGGATGCACTTACCAAAGCAAGGAAAACAAAAAAGCTTGATGTGGTTGTTTTTAATGTAAGTAGTACTTATACTTTCTTTGTTCTTACATTCATTACACAGTCTTCTAGGTATTATTGGATTGCATGCAACTTGCTATCTTTGAGTGGAGAAAAGAACGATTTTGTCAATTAAATTATGCATGACAGCTCATGTATGTCACGCCAAACTGAAAACAAATATACTTCATCTTTGAAATTATGGGACTTACTGATTATTTGTTTTTTTATGTTAAAAGAAACCCCAAATTAAGTTTTATTTGAATAGCTTTTGACTGCAGTAATTAATTGGTTGTATTGTGGTTTGTTAATTTATTAGATTATACTATTTTCATCAAATGAGATCAATGACCAACTTCTCTATTCTGTTAGTTCAGTATATCTTATTTTCTGCTTTAAATTGAGGTTAAGTATTCTTTCCACCAATTTCGCCATGAGCAGCATTTTCAGTCATTGAAAGTTTGGTACAAGGTTATCTAACGAAAATAGTCAGTGAATAATGACAAAATAGTCACTTAAACTTTTACATTTCTGATCCATGTAATCAAAGATGAATTAGATTGTTATTAATATTGTCAGTATTTCTTTATTTAAGGTTTTGCTCATATTTTCTTATAATTTTATAAGGATGATTAATAATTATCAAAGCTTTAAAAATGATTTTTTCTACTCTTGTGAAAATGTGAAAGCAGAAATCACAAACAAAAGGATAACAGTAAACAAAATTATTGATAAATATTAATAATACTTTGTCATTTTATTTTCACAAGAGCTTATAGAAAAATATTGTAAGTCATTACAAATATTGATAGATAATAAGAACAGCAGTGAAATTGTACAGTGGTCATGGTTAAATGTAAATAAATGAGAGAAATGCCCAGCAAACAGAATTGACACAGTTTGTAATAAGCAAAGAAAAGAACAGGCAAAAAAAAAATATGGAACAAGCAAATGATATATGCAAGGCAAATCAACAGTAATATGGCAAAAAGTTTCACAAACTAAGAATTGGGGTTGACACACGAGCAGATTCGGTTGAAAGAATGCAGTGTTCTGACTTCATAGCAAGACAGAGTCAGATGACACTGACAAGTGGCTTATCTTATTGCCTAGCAAAAAATCTCAGCATGAATTTGTGTTTCTGCTTATAAATTGGGGAGGGGAATGTATTTTTTATTCATTCCCAACAGAAATTTTCTTTCTTTCTTTTTTTTTTTTTTTTTTTTTTTTTTTTTTTAAACTAAATATCAGTATTTACAATGCAAGGTTTGAGAGTCAGTCAAGATAGTCAAAATTTTAATGATGGGTGAGGTGTGTGATTATAAGATAAGGTGATAGGAAGTGAAAACTGAAAATAAGGAGAAGAAATAATGGTTGACTCTTGATTTGAAGTGGTCAAGATTAAAATGTTCAGGGAAGCACCTATGTAAGAGTCTGTTCCACAAAATGGCAGTTCTTGGGGGAAAAAATCTGTCACATTGGAACTTCCTTCTTGGATTTTGAACATGGGGGAAATGAGGATGATTTGACTCTGTGTAAGTAGTATGACATGTCCTAGTAGTAAAGGTCTGGACCAAAGGAACTAAACTGTCTGATCATTTGCCATGGAAATAGTGATAGAGCAGCTTGCAGTCCTTGCTAATTATACTTCTTTTAAAGTAAAAGATACATAAAAAAAAAAATCATTATTTTTGTAAATCTTCATTTCTACAAATGTTGTCTGGAAAGTTTGTGGGCTGACCCAGATATAAATGTAAGAAGACATACCAGTTGATAGACTAAAAGACATGAAAGTGTACCAACTGGTGTGTCTAATTACATTTATAACTTGGTCATATAATTGGGCAGAAGTGAATTTATATGAGAACATAAAATCAATGAGTTTGTGCGGAAAAGGGTTGAAAATTTTGTGGACCACCATGAACCTCTTCTTACCACTGTTAAAGGGAGAAAAATGTCATGGTTTGGACACATTAAAAGGTATGACAGTCTGTTCAAGACCATCATGCAAGGCACCATTGAAAGTGGACGTAGGAGAGGACGCCAACGTAAAAACTGGTTGGACAATGTCAAACAATGGACAGGTATTGACTATACCAGAATTGCTGATGGCTGTTGTTGATAGACCATTGTGGAGATTTAGTGTGGCTTCTGCATTCGAATCCCCCCTACGATTACAAAAGTCAAGGGGATGATGATGAATTTATTATAAAATGTAAAATTGAACATTTTCCAGAGGTTACTGCAAAAACAAAGTGAACTGCAAGCAAGAATCCATCTTTTCTGTTGTTGCTCTGGCTACAATGGCTTTTAATCTGAAATTGATTTCATGATCCTCATGCTAAATAGTTTCTTTTTAAGGTTAGAGGATTAAAAATATAACAAAGAAAGATGCTGATATTGCCTAAAAACTAAAAAAAACTCTTCAAAACAGTTTCACCTGCTACTTTTTTTATTTTTCAAATTTTGTATTTCCTTTTGTTATAAATTCATAAAAGAATTATTCTTGTCTGTGTCAAATTTTGCACTTCATGTTCATTACACTAAATGATGCCTATTGAAAATATTTTAAAATATATCAATTTTCTTTGAATGGAGTTGATTGAAAAGTTAGCTGCTGAAGAAGAATTATAACTCCTCTTTCTTTTAACAATTAATTTCAAGTTAAACATTTTTAAGTAAAAGCTCAAAAGAAAAAATTAAAAAAAAAAAAACTTGGAATATTTGATTTTTGACGTTATCAAGCTTCAGGTTAGTATTTTCACCCTATGATAAAATCTAAATATTAACAGAATAATTTTTTATGCAAATCCAGGTCATTATCATCAACTTATAACCTATTTGACTTATGACTGGTCAACATTACAACCATGACCATGAATTGATATGTCTGGTCATGACTGCTCCGTGTCTGGCCACTTGATTGTTTCCCTGTATACAACAATTTCTGTCCCAGTATTTTAGTTTTTTGCATGTCCAGCAAATATTAAACCAACTGTAGTGTAGCATGTAGTGTTTGACTTAAACCTGACAAATGTAAAAAATAAGAAACAAAAAAATGTGAAGGGAGATGGTACAAATGATAGCAAATATAAAAAAAATATAAAAATTATAAAGAAATACAATAATGCCTAATAAAAAGATAAAAAGATTGCAAAATTAATTACTGGCTGATTTATGACAAGGTCAATTTATGACTTGTTGGTTGCAACCAGTCGTCGTAAGTTGACGCTGACCAGTAGAATTAATTTTAACTTTTATCCCTCATGTGCTGGTCTTGGAGTAAAACATGTATATACAAGTATATTGAAATAACAGATTATTACATTTAAAATACTTTGAAGATTTCATTAATTGTAGATAGATTTTTAAAAGCCATTTATGCTGAAATGATTCTATTTTGTACTATATTTGTTTTTCTCATCTTTCCTATTTTAACTTTGCCAGCCTTGTGTAATCAGATTCATTTTGTGTCCAAGAATTTGTTTGTTTTCTGTTTGAAGATGTGAACTTTCTCTCATATTAAAATTGTTTTCATCATTTGCATCCTTCTTAGTAACATTTATTATGATATTTCTGTGACTATATTGGCTTTTTGAAGGTCAGGATTACTCATGTTGATGTTTGCTTTTCCATTTGTTTACTAATAATTGAAACCTTTTTAAGATGAATTTCTCTGATGATTGTTCAAAAGCAAGCATATTTTTAGCTTGTGGAGCTGGTTAATTCTCTCTGATGTTGTCCATGTCTATCCTTATACCTCATTTGTTTTCCTCTGACACTTATATAACGGCACTGGTAGGCGTATACTGTGGTTCTATTTCAAGTAACCACTACTCGGTACTATATATTTACCTCATAAATCAACAAGTCTTTCGTATGTCTTTTTGTGTGTGTGTGTGTGTGTATATATATATATATATATATATATATACACACACACACACATAATTCATTATTATAATAAAAAGGAATGAACAGATCGTATACACTCTTTCACTTAATCTGCCTCCTCCTTTAATTTTTTTTTCACTAGATCTGCAATAAAAAAAAAAAAAATAATAAAAAAAAAACAATTTATTTTTCATTTGGGTTGTAGACATGATATCTTTCCTAGACTGTGGCTTTCATTGCAAAGTTTTTAAGATATTAAACAGAATCTATTTCCAATGAATATTAGAATACAGCAGCGTTTCTCAACTGGTGTGCTCAGGCACACTGATGTGGCCTGAAAGGTAGCCAGGTGTACCTCAAGATAACAGAAGAGCAATTTATGAATTATTTTTATATTTAAAGTCTTCATTTATAAAAAAAAAAATCTAGCTCATGACATCCATGTTTAACTCAAGTTTTTGTGATTTGATATTTTAAACTGGATGTTAAATTTCTTAATCTTTAATAAGGTGGGATAAACCTTTTGTCTTTGCTTTCTTTAAGGCATAACATATAAAGCCTATCATTCAAAAATTTACCAAAACACATCAAGTACAAGTTTCACACAAGCAGACTTAAATATACACTATAATGTCTTTAAACGCTTATTTCAGGAGATTTCTTTATTTTCCTATTTTCAAATTTCATGACAATTTTTTCCTTATTAAAATTGAATGTGCACCCCAGACTTTTACTTATTGTACACGTGTATGCTGAAGTAAAAAACTGGAAAATAGACTTTTTACTACATGGTAAATGAAAAATAATTTTGAAAAGGTGCAAAGAAATATTTTCTGATCAATTTTATATTTATAAAATCCGTATTTTCTTTATATATATATATATATATATATAAATAAGAAAATACGGATTTTATAAATATAAAATATATATAATGCCAGAGACCTTACATTACAGTGTCATGTTTCTTTGAATCCATTCTTAAAGAATCTAACTTCTATCTAATACAAATAGTATGTATATAACAGTCCCAGATGAAATTGAATGCCACCCCACTGCACAGGCTGACCGAACAATGATGAAGGCATTAGAACTCTTCCTACTAAACACAACATACACAATTACGAATACACATTACCATCCGATGCCCACTTAGACATACCAAAAATTTTACAAACTTACACACATATGGAATTACTTACGTGACTGACCAATAAGAATTGACCCAAACAAAATTGAAAATACCAAACTTCTGTCTTCTTTCTCTCGATCTCTGATGTTACATTGATATACATTTCCTATTTGTTCTTTATCTTTATATTGTGGAACTATTAGTACTTCTTACTTGATGATTTTCAAACAGAAAGATATTTTAATAATAAATGTATAAATTTTATGCATCCAACAAATTTCAATCATATGTGCAAAATCGTAAGGGTAATGGTGAAAAAAAAAATGACTGTGATAATCCAAAATTGTGTGGAATTGAGGGAATTTTGGATCGAAAAAGAGCTGCTGAGAACCATTGGTCTCTGCGGTTGAAGTCAAATTTTCTTAAAAAACGGATTTCTGTTCTATTGATTCCAAATGATTGGAAATGAGTTCCAATGGAAATATCTAGGGCAAAAGTAATCTGAAGTTTGCATCATACAAATCCTGATAAAAGATTGGAGGTAAGAAAAAAAACCCCAAAAAACCTTGTCTCTAATGGGATTAAAATATTCTATGGTTGCTTGTGTGGTTGTGATCTTTTAAGTTATAATTTTAATGACATTTACCATGAAGATTTTTCTTTGAAAATAACTAGTATAGTTTTTTTTTCTCATTTAGATTTCCTTTTTATTTGGGGTTGTTGATTTACTATTGTAAGTGAGGTGGAGTGAAAAACACAGATTACATGAAAGTGTTATTTTTCCTCTTTCTCCCTATCTTGCTACAAAAATGTTTTCTACAGAAATTTTTTTTTTTCAAATTTGATCTTTTGAGTTATTAGTAAATATTCAATGCAAAATTCTTGTACAAAATTATACTACATCGTGAATCTTGCATTATTTGAAAGGATTTTAACATGAGCTGCCAGAATTCATATTTAAAATTTTAAAGCAGTCTTGTTTATTTGTAGATCAAACCCGAGCAAGAGAGACACTTGCAGATTCTTGGGTACTTAGCAAAAAAAAAAAAAAAGTAAAGAAAAAAAAATAGCTGAAGGTTAAGAGACAGAAGCTGAAAATAAGGAGACTGGGCACTTAGGCCCCAAGTGTTAACGGGATTGATTGTCTTTACCACCCTTAAAGGAATAATTGACTTGCTTCATATTGTTTCTAGTTATAAAGAGAATTTTCTATTAAGTAATGCTAAAATGCAGATACAAGCACTTGTATTTTCTGGAGGTATACATGATTTCAACTACGCCAAAATATTTTCATACATGAAACGGGCAGTAAAAGTGTTATTGAATGTTTTCTTTATTTGAAAAATCTGAACTGTTTTGGTACATTCTTTATTTATATCTATTTTTTTTTCTTTTTCCAGAAATACAAAGATGAACTTAGGAGAAAATTAAATAAAGAGGTTTTTAGCAAATTTATTGAAAGGTAAGGTTTGTTTGTTTTTTTTTGTTTTTGTTTTTTTTTTTTTTATTGCTAATATTTATGCATTTTAAAAATTCTCAGCTTGTTTTTGTGTATGTAGGAGGCATGACATCCTGGGAAGTTTTTGGCCTGACTTGCTAAATTTTTTTTCTGAACTGATTGATCAGGCCAAGAACATTTCAGCACCCCCTTTTTATATAAATAAAATCTGAATTTCAGAGAATTTTTCAGAAATCAAGATATACATTTCAATAAACATTATGCTGAAGATTATCATCTTTTCAGGTTTTGTTCTACTGCACCATTTCTAATAAAGTTCAACTGGTGTGTGGACATACAGAGATGAAAGCTTATTATCTTACCTGAATTAAAATATCTATCAATATAAAATAAAGATTGATGGTATTTTCAAGTTTGTTTATAGCAAAAGTAAGAAAAGGATTAGTTACATTTCAATACAGCAATTCACAAATTTTCTTTGTTCTTGGGATGCATTTTAGAGGCAACAAAATTATTTCAAAATCTAAAAATCGAATTGTATTTAGACATTTTAGCTTATAAAAATAATTTAAACTGCAGAATATTGTTATTACTTTATTATTTAGTAAATTAAGGAGAGTTCTCAATGAGAAACACTGGCTTGATGTTTCTTAGTAAGGTTTTCTATAGGAAAACATACATTATTTTTTTTATTTTTATTTTTTTTTTTACAGTAAGGTTTTTCTTGTACAAGGCTCAAGGGCCACTTGGGGTAGAGGGTTATGTTAAAGGGTAGTTTATATGGATAGGAGTGGAAGATAACAGTTAACTCTAGACTCAAACCGGTTAAGATTGTAGAGATTGGGGAAACATCCTCTTGGGAGTCTGTTCCATGTGAGACAAACATACATTTCCTTTTCAAACTTTCTCATATTTTGTATTTAATGTTAGACAAGAAAATACCATTTAACATAATAAATAGCAAATAGAAAACTGAATTTTAAGCAACTGAAGATGGAAATGCAAAAGGTAACTCTTTGTACTTGATTTCTGAGATCCAAAATCATTGGATAGAGAGATGCCAATTCTTTGTCTTTATATAATTTCAAATGAATATCAGATGAAGATTTTATGAAAAGGTTTCAAACCCAATCTTTTGTGTTTATTGATGGAAAATGAAAGTTTATCACTTAATGTGGAAGCCAATTCTTTCTTTATATAATTTCAAATGAATATCAGATGGAAATTTTATGAAAAGGTATAATTGTCTGTCTTTAATGATGAAAAAAAAAAAAATTATCATTGGTAGATAAGCCAATTCTTCTTCATGATTTCAAATGAATATTAGATGAATTTTTTTCACTTTATATACTTTTTCTCATGGTACACATGGCTACATCTTGTAGAACATCAGTGTACATAAAGTACGATTCAGGAAGCATTGCTTTAATACAAAGTAAAATAATATATCAAAAGAAGAGGCATTTACATTTTTTTTTATACAAGAAACAAGGCAAATCAAGTTGTTGTACTAATATGATACACAATCTTTTTTTGTATAGGAAAGCAAATTTTTGTTTTATTGCTGCATGTTGAGAAAGTTTAGGTCGCATATTGCCCCACATGTATTCCTTTGTTCAGACAATTCTGTAACACTGTTAACAATCAAAGTAAGCCAGAATGTGTCCAAACATGCCATGATATATGGCCGCTGGGCTTTCTACAGACATATCAACCTGTGTAATTATCTGTATTGTGCTGTCTAACAATAAACATTTGCAAGTGTCTGTGGAGAAAACAAGGTTGAGGGAGTTAAACAATATTGATAGGTTTATTGTAACTAAGAAAACAATTTGAAAGTGTTTTAAACACATATGCACACACAAAATGACCAGAAATGCCAATAAAAAAAAAAAAGGGAAGCTTTCTGAAGCTTTTATGTTTTGTGAATCAGAGTACAGGTATTTTTTTTTTTTTTTGTGAGTCAGTTTTGATAAACATTACTTACACACACTACTACCAATATACAATGGTGACATGCCCCTTAAATCCAAACAAAATAGCAAGAGCTTACTTAAATTTCAGTTAGCATGAAATTAGTTTATATAGAAACTAAGGATATTTTATATGAGTTACTACTTTATTTTGCTTTGATATCATTTTGGAAATGACTTGTAAACTGCATCAGGAAAAAAAAAGTCATTATCAGTAAGTTGGACTGAAGCATTATTTTGTTTCAGACATGAATGATTATTGGTTTTTTGAGGGGATGTTGTGGTTCAGCCTTGATTGAGATTCTGGTTTTACAAGCTACTTAAAAGATGTCTGATGATTACTGTGTATTCTAGCCAAAGTCAGTCCAGTTCTATTCCTTCAACTTTTTTTTCTTGTAAAGCAACTAGATAAAATATTTGGGGTTTTTTTTGGGGGGGGGGTTATGCATGGTTTGTTGGCTGGTCAAAATCATTAATCTAGTAGGTCTTTAATAATTGGTATTTGAAGAAAATAAAAAAATTACTAAGCTCACTTTTCTGTTTTCAGTAATGTTGTCACCTGGTTGATCTCAATTATTTCTTGGATTTTGTTAGAATATTTAGGTCCATTGAAAGCATTCCAACCATGATGGACATGACAGTTTCCATTTTCCACAAATCTTGTGAAGTGTAGATCAGTGATTCTGAATGTAGGATAATTTGGGAGATCAATTTGGAATTTCATGGAGATAATCCTTCTGTGACTGACATCTGAGTCATGCTAAATCTTGACTCTAAAAATCTACAAATGTATTCTCATATTTTACTTTTTAGCTGTCAATGCGTACATTTGATGATCTTTTCCTTTTTGTTTTATTATCTTTTCTCCATCAAAAGTGAAATCCACTATTTGATAGATTTCCTTCTCCTTGTTTGGTTAATGGGTTTCAAATGCCAAACCCCACAGAATATTTGATTCTTTTTGTACCATAAGTTTTCAAGGCCTCTTCTCTATAAATAGATAAAAAAGAAACAAATAAAAAAACACTAAAGTTGAAAAAAATAAGACTAATAATAAATCAGACAGTTGAAATTATTTTAACATAAAAAGGACATTTAAAAATTGAATTTTTGATATTGTATGTTTAAAGTTGAGAATAAAGATATATTACTAAACTAAAATAAGGTATGCTATTTCCTTTTTTTATTAACTGTAAATTAAATGATTTTGTCTTTTTTTTTAATATGGCAATAAAAATGAAGTTGATTTGCTTCTCTCTCTACACTTTGTTTTTTGTTGTTGTACCTTCATTTGTCATAGATAACAGTTTAAAAAGAGGGAAATAAAGTTGCTTGTTTTACTTAGTGATTTCAACATGTATGTAATTTAATAAGTATTTATCTGCATCATCGACGTGTATCTGTTTTTAGCTTTGAATTGTTGGTGACACATCCACAGTACATACTATGATTGGAAAATAATTTCAGCAATAGTTTTGTTGAAGTGAATGAATGGATATGTATAAGAGAAAAAAATCAGGTGGCTGATCATTCTCAATTTAGAATCAAGATTTCTAAGAAAGGAAGTGGCACATGCCAAATTCAATTCAATTTAATCACTTTCAAACACTTACACTTGTCTTGCCCTCTTTTATTTGGTTTATTCTTTTTCTAATATCCTTAAAAAAAAGAGAGAAAAGAAGTACCTCCTTGTCTTAAACATGTGTATATAAGGTAAATGTTATAGATAAAAATAAAATTCTCTAGTTTTGCATGGCCATTCATAGTCATAGCAAAATGACTAAGCCATTTTATACCAACATTGCAAAGAAATAACTAAGAATGAATATGTCCAGTGTTGCCTCTTTCACTAGAAAACCAGTGCTTGGCACTACTTAACCTAAATAAGTACTGTGATGTTAGAAAATTATATTTAATATGCATTTTTTTTTTTTTTTTGCTTTTGTTATTTTTTTGTAGACTATGTACATAGTTTTCCATCTCATACCATGTCTATGAAAATTTCTGTTAACCAAACATTAAATGTCAGAAAGTGTGTACTACTGAGTAATGTTGCAAGACTAAACTATATTAGTAAATTTTTTTAATCAATTCACTTCAAGTAAGGTGATAAATCCTAGTGAGACACAAGACTACTGGAAATAAAAGAGAAAGAAAAGATTTTAGAAGGAACCAGAAACCTACTCTTAACAGGAAACAAGAGATAAAAGTCTACTCTTGTTCAAAAGACCTGGGAGAAGTGTGAACCAAACAATAGGTGAACCTCTCTCTCTCTATATATATATATATATATATATATATATATATATATATATATATATATATATATATATATATATATATATATATATATATATAATAGAGAGAGAGAGACACACACACACACGATGTCTGTGTTACATTCAAAATTGACTGACTTACCCTATCTATGATCATTTCTGTTAGAAAGTGTGTACTACTGAGTAACATCTGTATGGAATTACTTTAGAGTTTTGTTTTAGAGATTGCTTCTTTTAAAGTTATTTACGATTGTCAATATAGGTGCAAAAAATTCAGTATGATTTTTACCGTCATTCTTGCACTGCCTGATGATGTCATAATCTAAATGAGTAAAACATCTCTTCAAATTGACATTGTCATTTATCAAATATAACTGTTTTCCTTATTACAAAGTATCTGTTCATTGAAAACAATGTACTTAGACTCATATAAACATGCATTACATTTACATTTAATTAAATAATGATATTAAAAAGATCAGCAATTTAACTTCTTAGTTTTGGTAGATTCTTTAATAGTGTTTATAGCTTAGAAACTGATTGTTAAAGTTAGCTATTAATTAATCACTTAGTAAGTTAAATGGCTAGTTATTTCATAACTCAATAACCAGAGGCTGAAACCTTGTTTTCATATATCAGTCTCAGATGAAGAAAGGAGTTATAATGAAATTGCTTTCATTTTCACTTATTTTGTTTCTTTTATTGACACTTTATAAAGAAAGATTATAAAACTCCACCAATCTTTTACTTGAGTAGGATTTAAAAGTAAGTAATTTTTTTCAATTTCAGTATTAAATGCAGTTCTCTCTAATTGTAGACACTGATTGTTATTTGTTTTATTTTTATTAGCATGATACTTATAAGCTTGACAATGTTGAGCTTATTTTAAGCAGAAAGCAAGGTTCAGATTTTTTTAATGTTAATTTTCCTTAATTTATGCAAATAACTCAAATTTTTAACTCCTAACTCCTTTTTTCTTTTTTTTTCTTTTTTTTTAAGAATGAAACTTAAAAGCATGACAAAATTCAGATTAGGACAAAAATTAAGCCTATTTTAAGCAGGAAATGAAGCTCAGATTTTTTTTAATGAAATTTAGTAAACATTAATAACTGCCATTTCTAATTTTCACAGTTTCTATTTTAAGCATGAAATAAGGCGAAAACTTGAGAATTTGCTAAGCAGGACCAGGCTTTGTTAAAATTTAGCTGATGCTTAAAAAAAAGAAAGAAAAGTGTAGTCGATAGCTGGTAGCTTATAATCAATGGGATCCAAAGAATTCTGTTACTTCCAGTACATTATAGAACTGAAGATTCAAAACATGCACGAGTCATTCCAAATATAATGCCTTTTCTTTTATTATATTGACCCACACCATTTATGGTGGATGTTGGTGCTATGGCAGTAGAGATTGGATCTTCCCAACCAATAAAATATTTTTTAACTTTGTCACTCAAATGTTATCTGTAATAATCTGACAGAATTGCAACTGACATGAAAGTGTATATGAATAGGTGATGTGTCATTGATTTCCTCTAGGCAGAAAAAAGTATTCACATTAACATTCATCAAAACTTGTTGAACATTTACAGAAACCAAATAGTGGATGCGAGCACATTTAGGCTGTGGGTTAAGCATTTCACTAGTGGAGACAAGAATGTGTGTATGTGTACAGTGTGCAGACAGGTATCAACAACTCCATGAGGACTACCAGTTTCATGCCACAAATGATCTTCATTGTTTATGATTACAAATGCACTATATCCAATATTGAGCATTCTTCCTTCATAAATATAGCAAATTTTAAATGATATATATTATTATTATTACTATCAATAATAATTTGCACATAGCTCATCACAATTCCCCATTTATTTATTAAAAGAATCAAAATGGTTGATCTTCAAAATTGGCTTTCATCAAAATTAAAATAAATTGCTGTATGTGAATTTTGGAAATTTAATCTTGATTGTTTTGAAAAGCAACAATTCTTCTGTCTGACTCTGTTGGAGCAACAAAGCTTAATTCAATCTCTTTAATTGAATTGTTAATGGAATGATATCATATAAAGCAAGTTCCAGTTTTTAATCTTATAATTAGTTAATCTTATAAAAGTTGATGGATTTTATTTTTTTTAATAAAACATATTTTTATCACTTCAGGTATTATTTTTAGTGGTTACTCATATTTGAGTAGATGCTGGGTTTAATTTTAAACGGTACTTACTTCGTCTACCGACTTACAGACTCAAGAAAATTGAGGGCACATTTTCTTTAATAAGTTTTCTTGAGTGTTCAGGGTGTTAGATAAATAAATACTGTATCCACTAAAAATGTTTGAAGTAATTATATATATATATATGTGTGTGTGTGTGTGTGTGTAAATTATTTTCAGATAAAGTGTAGCTGTAAAGGAACAACATGAATAAAAAGATGAGGGAAAATTAGCTGACATGCTTGGTCTTCTGAGCAACTTTATCAAAGCAAATGTAGATATATTTTGTTGCATGTTTTCATATACAAGAGCAAAAAAAAGCCTTGATAAACCAATGACATCCTTGCTCTTGTATATAAACATGTGCAATGAAATAAATCCTTACATTTGCCTTGATAAATTGATAAAATCCCTCAGAGGACAAAACCTGTTGGCTAAGAATAGTTTTTCTACTTGTCTTTTTATTCATATATATATATATATATATATGTGTGTGTGTGTGTGACTCATTGAATAATTTAGACAAGTTTCATCTACTTACTTTCAATAGGATCCTCTCATATTCATGGACAAGCTTCTTAGTATCCTTATTAAAGGAAGAGAATTACTACTACTTGTATTAGAAATTTTAATACAAAACAAATAGAATGTAATACTTCTTCAATTAACCCCAAATATTTATATATCACAATTAAATACATTCTAATTATAAAGATGAAAATATCCTAAAAAAACTAAAATACTAATATATCCACCACAGATCTTAGTAAAAGATAAAATTAGTTATATATTATACTAAATTCAATATGTCCAATTTAATCATTTGTAATGACTCCTTCCCACCAACTAACGTGTTGCAGAAAACCAACATTGTATATAAATTTAAATGTCCCTTGGGAGATTGTATCTCCAACAAAAAAATATTATCTGTATTGGTCATAAAACAAGTATGTTGTTTTGACAGTTGAGTTTTCATTTGAATGATGCATCAAACATATCACAACATTTATAACCGCATGCCTGTCCACATTTGCAATTTAGAAAAATTCCTGTTGAAGATACATCTATACTTTTTCATGAAAATAATAAACACAAACAAAAAATTCTTGAAGCTATCTATATTAAAAAAGATTGAAACCAACCCTTAATAAAATTAATTATGAATACTGCATAAATGTTTTAAAATGTTTACAATAAATAGTTTAAAATATTTAGGTTTTAACTAATAATTTTTTTTTTTTTTTGAAAAAATATGGTCATTTCAAAACTTAGTTACCTCCTGTGATATTTACATTGTGAAATTTAAATCATACAGTACATAATCATAGCATTTTTAACTTTATAGTTAAAAAAAATTTCTGTTTCAGATGAACACAATAATTTTGTCTTTAAAAAAAAAACAAAAAAAAAAACACCCTGGTGATGACAATGTGCTTATGTCAAAAGTACTCGGAATAAATAAATATATATCAGCATGGTAATTTTCTCTCTTCCTTTAATAAGGATGCTTAGAAACTTGTCTGTGAATATGAAAGGATCCTATTGAAAATAAGTAGACAAAACTTGTCTAAATTATTCAATGAGACACGTCTTAATGAAAGCATGTTGCCAGTGTATATGTATCTCAGACTAATAATGGGTAATTCAGTGATAAAATGGAAATAGCTTATTTTGTGCATTTCATCCTTCGGAAGAACTTTAAAACTAATAATGTTTTTATTGATGGAATTATATGTAGTGGGGGAGAATGAAATACAACAGATACTAATTATTTATCATAGAATGTGTTTGTTGGGATATTAGCTTTTTTTAATATATCTTTGGGCAGTTTTCTTCCAAGCTGAAAAACATGAGGATAAATTATTCAAATATTATACATTAGTGAAAAATAATGATGAATTAAGGGAAAATAATTAGTTGTACAATTAGTCTAACTAAGATTGTGACATAAAACACAGCCATTAAACTGTCAACCTTTAGAGAAGAATTCCCAACTTAAAAGTAATTTCCTGAACAAGGGAAAGGGAAATACCTGCCTGTAGATGTTATCCTAATCAGACAAGACAAAATCCCCTTTCGTTGCCAAATTTATTTTTAATTCAAGGAAGCAGATGTAGAAAGAATTTCAACTGCATAATTAAAGCCTTAAAACATCCAGTCTTGAAATTAAAAAAAAAAATTAACCTACTTATAATATTTCTAAACAAGTCAATGTTCATAAAATGGTTCTAAATATACAGGGTGCGATGGATAAATTGTCATCTAAATGATGCAAAAATGGAAATAATACTAACATCTCATTTTAGCAAAATATATTTACTAAAATTATACGAAAATATCTTGAAATACTAAAGAGTAAATTTTTTTAAATAAAATCACCATTGGCTACAACAGTGGCCTCCAGACGACTTTGGAATCTCCTGCAACTCTTCTGGATGCTTTCCTTGTTTAAGTTGGTGAATGCTGCCGTAATCCTTGCCTTCAGTTCATCTTTTGTGTTACAAGGAATTTTGTTAGTCTCTTGCTCAGCTACACCCCACACATAATGCAGGAGTTGTAGCCTGGAGAGTTAGGTGGTTAGATGTAAGGGGTGATATGGTTATAGAAATTGTCTGACGGCAATTCTTCTGCTTGTGTGACATTGTGCAGCATCTTCCAGCAGCCATCCTCTTCACCCAGGTCAGCACTACCTCCTCAAGGCACTTGTTGTAGGCCTCCATGCCAAGCCTGAGGATCTCACCAACAAATTCATGAGTTTTCTTATCAGAACGACCAGAGTGAGTTTTCTGAATTGTGTACCTTTGTAAACACCATTAACCATATGAAACTCTTTCCAAATCCTCTGCACTGTCCTCAGATTGACACCCAAACTCTCACAAAAGTTTGTATTGGAGCTTCTGGAGCCTCTGTGTGAATGCCAAGCAGTACAGCATACCATTTCCAAATTTCTGGTGAAGTGAATTGTGCCATGGTAGTCTTTTTCTCACAGTCAGTGTTCAACTGACCTTACTATACTTGCAGCCGACAAAATAAAAAACAGTGCACATGTGCAAGATTAAGAATATAAAATAGCGAAAATTTACCCATCACACCCTCTGTGTGTGCGTGTGTGCGCACACACACACACACACACACACACGATGATCTGCTGCATCTTCACAGATGATGGCCGCCTAATCACATTCACATTCATGATCCTTAAGGTGACTTACCAGGCTGGCTGTGGACTTGCATGACTTGTTACACAAGTGGCAGATGAACAATGTTCTTGCCACTACCTTGATGGATTCATACCACTGTGCCTGATTCCTGTGCACCATCATGTGCCTTTTCAGCCCAGTACTGGTTGTGCATACCTTGTTACACAGCATGCAGGCTGTGACAATCTTTGTCTGGGGAATGTTAAGGGCATTTTTTTTCTTTATGTGACTTCACATGATTCACCCAGTCAACCTTTGAAAGAAGTATGCACTGACAGAAATGACATGTCCAGCCCTTGATACCCTCATTGAGTCTCTGGTTATCACCCATTCAAAGTCACAGCTTCAGCCATTTGTGTTCCAGATGACATTCTTCAAATAGTTGACACCAATCTCTTATTTGACCTCTCCATCCAATTTTATCTAGGGCCATCTCTTCCCAGTTGTTGAAGTCAAATGCCAGTTTTTTAGGTTCTTGATATAGTCCTTCCATCTTTTCCTTGGTTAGTGCTGAGGACGCTTTCCAATACACAACACACCATAAAACAATTGTTTTGGGAGTCTACTATCCTTCATTTGAATTATGTGTTCTGTCCATCACATTTGGGAAGATGCTGCAAGTCTCTATGCTTTGGCAGTTGGCTCTGACAGTATCATGAGTTCTGCTTTCCCATTTGACATTCAATATGCGTCTCAGGCATTTCTGCTGGAAATGCTCAAGTAATTTTATATGCTTGCTGTGTAGTGTCCAAGTTTCAGAGGTAGATAGAAAAACTGTCAGAATGCAAGCTCTGTACACACATCTTGGTATGGTTGGTAATGTCACAAGCTGCCCATACTCTTCTTTCCAGCTTTCCAAAAGCTGCAGAGGACTTCCGGATGCATAGATATATTTCGGCATCCAGTCAGCTATCGTTTGTAATTGTTCTCACTAGGGAAAACAAACTTCTCAACGACCCCCAATCTTATTCCATGAACAAAGATGTTGGGCTCAATATATGTGGTGGCGGTGATGGTGGGATGCAAGAGTAAACATTACTTTGGTTTTTGTGAGGCTTATCCTTAAAAGCAAATACTGTGCATGAGGACGAGAAAGGGTTCATAATATGTTGCATGCCAGCTTCTGTATGAGCTAAGAAATCAGCGTTGTCTGTATAGAGTAGCTCTCTAATCAAAGCCTGGAAAGTTTTCGACTTGGCATTGAACCTTCTCAGATCGAAAACCTCTCCAGTGGTTCTGAATTGTAAATGGATGCCTTCCTCACAATCTTGTAAAGCATCCACAAATAGAGCAGCAAAAAAGATAGATAAAAGTGTGGGGGCGGGGATATCACCCTGCTTTACACCCTTGTCAACAGGGATTTCGCCTTAGAGTTGACCATTGAAAGTAACCCAGGCTCTCATATTCCTGTGCAGCTGCTTGACCATTTCCACCAACCCTAGTGGACATCCTACCTTTCTGAGTACTATCCAGAGAGCATCCCGGCTAACAGTGTCAAAAGCCTTCATCAAATCTAGAAAATATCTGATAGAGGGGCATATTCTGCTCAATACATTTCTCTTGAATCTGTCATGCAGAGAAGATCATGTCAATTATTCCTCTTCACTCCTAAAACCACTTTGTGATTCTGAGATAGCTACAGAACAGATATCTTCTTCCAGCCTATTAAATAATATTCTCGCAAGAACCTTCCCAACAGCCTCCAACAAAGTGATACATCGATAGTTACCACATATCGATTTTTTACCTTTCCCTTTGTATAGTCTTGTGGAACCAGGGTCCCATTCCAACAGTCAATAATGAGATTATCATTTCCATCATATTTTGGACTTCCAACTTTAATTCAACTGGAATGCCATCTAGACCAGGTGCTTTACCAGAGTTAATTTGTTTGATTACCTGTCTGACTTTGGGAAGAGTAGGTTGATGATCCACAAGGTGTACAATGTCACACTGTGGCAGGCTCTCTATATAATGTTGTAAACGACAGAAGGATTATCAAATAGATCTGTGAAATGCTCTTCACATCGTTGAAATATTTCTTCTGGTCCTTTGATTTTGACTTCAAAGGGGTAATTGAGGATATTGGTGGACCAAAGACTTGACATAGCAATGAATAGAACAATTTGAACTCTTTAATGTTAAAGGCTTGTTGAATATCAGAGACCATGTTTTTCCACTAATCATTTTTCATCATAAGTAGTTCACGTTGTAGGATTAACTTGTGGTCCTTGTAAGCTTTCTCAGCTGCTGGTTGCTTTACAAAATTCTGGTTAAGTGAATTGTGTCATGGTGCTCTTTTTCTCACGGTCAATGTCCAACTGACCTTACTATACTTGCAGTTGACAAAATCAAAAACAAACAATGCACATGTGTGAAATTAAGAACATAAAATGGCAAAAATTTACCCACTGCACCCTGTATGTGTGTGTCTATATATAGTCTTTCCCAAACCAACATATAAAGACACAAAAATGTTAAAAAAACAAAAAAACTGTTAACTTCATGTTTTTCAAGGGGTACACCACATATATCCATCCCAAACCATAAGAATCTGATCACAATTCAAACTATATTCATTTATTGAAAAAGCAAAAAAATATGAATAAAAAATATTTCTTGAATATTACTTGCTTACTTTTCTCTTAACAGGCTTTGAATTATGGCACTTTGTGTCTTCCATATGTTTTGACTGACATGTGAACCACCTGATGAATATTCATGAACATTCTCAAATTTAAAAGCCTTGATAAACCAATGACATCCTTGCTCTTGTATATAAACATGTGTAACAAAATAAATCCTTACATTTGCTTTGATATAGTTCATCAGGCGATGAAATGTGTCAACTAAGAATAGTATTTCCTCTTTTTATTTATAGCAATTGAGAGCAAATTTTAAAGAAAAACAAAGATATTCAATAGAAAAAAATCAGTATATTATGAAAAAAAAATTGAAGACATGTTCAGTATAGAAAAGCAAGAAAAGCTTATTCAGTAAAAGTGTCTTCAGCCTTGAGAATGACTTTGTTACAGCTTTAGAAACGACTGCATTCCCAGATCTTGCTCATATTGGCCATAATATCTACAGTGGCACCCTTCTATGGAGCCCTGATATGGTGTGTATACTGGTTGGTCTCCATTTAAAAAATATCCCAGATATAACAGTCAACGAAATTCAAATTAGGAAAGTTTAGATGCCACATATTTTGGAGACATGATCAGGAAAATTCTCAGCCATCCACTCTAGGGTTACAAAAGTCCTGTTGGAACATGTAATGCCGCCTCCTCAATCTAGCACCTCAATGTAGGCAGTGACATTGATATTAAGGTTTTGAAAAAAAAGGTGACATGACATGACCCTTATTGCTTACAACTGCCAGGTCCATCTCAGGTAACATGAATTTTGTGGATATTATTTGGGGTACTTCTATGGGGTCCACACACAGCCACATGCTTATATCTGCAGTTTACCTGGTCATTTTCTGAAGGTCACTATTCTGGAGTTGTTACACTTGGTATGCTTTTTCTTTTCCCTGTGTCAGGTTGAAAGTTGCTGCGTTAATTCTCTCACTGTGTCTAAAAAAGAAATAATAATGTTAAATTTTGATGTATGCTATATAACATTGCAAAATTTCTGCCACCATATGCATGTGCTCTGTTGTAACCCTGTGTCAAACATATTATCATGGCATTTGTCAAACAGGTAAGTATTATGTTAAATGTCTTCCATTTATGGCCCACAAAATGTGTTCTCAAATACCTGATGCACCCAGTATATTCAGTATTGCCATAAATAATGCAACTCCTATCAATCTTTTAGTTAATTTCCTTCTAAACCTAACATGTCATGATTTCATTATTTCTAGTGGAACATTACACTGAAAATGATTATTATTAGGTACTAGTTGATGTACTCTGTTATTCCCGGAAAACAGATAGCATGAAAGTGTCCTTAAACAAGTTATTATTCTACAAACAACAACAACCAAAATGTGCCTTTTTAAGGGTAGGTTGAAATATGAGCTTAGGTAAAGTTTCTGTTTCAAATATGCTCAATTTAAATATTATTTTATGTTTAAATGAGCAAATGGATCAAACCAATTTCTTTGTATTTAATAAATTCAAACCTGGTGAATTTAATGATGCATATGGTGAAATTATAAACTAATTAATTCCAATATTAACTCAAATGCTAAACACACTGAACCATGTGCATAAGACCCTGGTGGTGAGCTGCTATCTAAGGGCCCTAGAGGGCCCATTATAGATTTTTATAAAAAGCCAATTAGCCTAATAACAAACTGGATGTTTGTTTAACATGTATGCAAAGTTTCATCAATATTGGAATGGCAGGCAACATTTATTAAATGACACCTGTGAACACCTTTGCTGCAATTTTCATATGCATACAAGAACTCAGATCTTTTTGCTTTCATAGTGACATTGCGATCTTGTACTTCAAAGCTGTTATGTCACTTCTGTTCTTCCATACAATAACTTCCCCTGATGTAAGCTGCAAATACATTGATGAATCCATCATTCACACCTCAAAATGATAACCACCAGATGGGAATTGAAAGGAATATCAAAGTCACTCTGACTTCAAGGAAAAATCTTTGGCTGGTCTGATTGTGCTTTTCTTTGTAGTTACCACAGACTTTGTTTCAAAAGTTGTACCAATTCAGAGAAGTATTTTTTCCCTCTTTACATTTAGTATGTAGTTAAATTTTTTGAGGACCTTCAGTCAGAATTTTTGGGGGTTGGGCAATTACAGATTTCTTTTTAACAAAATAACCTTTGTATCGGTCAGATCGTGTCACCTAAATTTGAACAAGCAGCCATATCCCTTAAATTCCTAGCTACTTATATTTAAGTCCTAAAATTCTTAAATTATAATCTAAGAACATTATCATCTCTCCTGTTTCACCTTTCAGACAATTTTTTTTTGGTAAGTAAATGTTACCTCCAATACTAAATAACCATTCGCTTTAAGCAGAAGAGGGGAGGTGCTGATAGATATTTCCTGGCTAAAAGCGCCATGATAAGTAATTCATTTTTATTTGAATTCCATCACTGAAAAACATCATCACTTTTTATATTTTTTAATACAATATACAGCATGATTGAAAAGTAACTCTCTATTTAATGTAATTTCCACCAAAGGAAACATAAATGCCTACCAGAACCCTTAGATGATCCTTTGGATAAATGCTGATCAAAAATCAATATACAGAATTTTATTTTTAATTTCTAGTTAAGAATAATAGAAAATTTGTATTTTAAAATAAAATTTTATATAAGATTGTAAATTTTTTTCTAGGATTTTAAATGCAGACTATGCTTTTATTTCTTTTATAATTTAAAAAAAAAAAAATAATGTAAATTGTCTTAAAAGTAGGTACCTCCACAAAGTTGCTAAAAAATCAGCATACCATGATGAAAATATGCCATGTTATTATTAAAAGGAAGTATTTATTAATGACTTAATTAAATTTTTTACTCCTTTTTAGAACATTAGAAATTTTGATTAAAAAAGCTTATTTTTCTTATTTCAGTAGTTGTACTAACATAGCAAATTTTAGTCTCTCTTTTATGGTGACAGACACATTAAGTTGGAAATTCTTGCAAAAATCAAATAATTGTTGGATTTTAATTAAATTTTCAGGACACAAATGAATGATTCTATTTTGGAATCTTTTTTTTATTAGAAAATTTTGGTAGTTTCATCCCCTTACTTAATTTTATGAAAATTTGAGAAATTCAATGTGATAATTTTTAGTGACTATATTAGTCAAAAGCAGAATTCTTTGAAGAATTTAAATCACTGAATTTCTTTTGCAAAATTTTTCCGTCTTACTGAAAATCTGTTCTGAATTAAAAAAATAAAAAAACATAATAAAACTAAGACATTATTTAATCAGAGAATCTTTTAATTGCTTTTATGAATAATATATATTACAGACAATACTGTCTGAAGAAAAAAGTTTTTTGGCAAAAAATGAATTTTTACAAGATTTTTCATTTTTTACAATTTTAAATTGAATAATTTTTAAAGGCTTTAAATCTTTTAAAATTAATTTTCAATGTGATCGTTTTTAGGAAATATTGTTATTAAGTAAAACTATATTTACTAATCATATATTGTAAAGCTTATTACAATCTAATGACTTTGAATATTTAAAAAAAAAAATGATTTGTTTTTGTATGTGTGATTACATGTAGAATTTCTGAAGTATGGATATACAAACTGATAAATCTATCATTAAAAGTCACATGTTTTAAAAGTCATAAACTTTATCGTCTGTTTCATCAAACTTAACTATGAATTTGAAATTTGCTAATTTTCCTCAAATAACGTTTCAGAAATATATATTTTATTTTTGCAAGATTTTTGAAACCAAGAATTAACTTTTGTCTGCAAATATGTCAAAAATGACCGATTTTTATTGATTTTACTGGAAAAAAAGAAAGGAAAGGAAGTGATTCTGATCAATATAATTTCTGTTTGAAATACACCAGAGAGTATTGCTTAAGGAAATAGTAAATTTTAAATTATTTAGCTTTGAATTAAAGCTAAAATGAAAGCTTTTTCATTTTTAAAACTTCATTTTAAATCTTATGTATACCGCATTAGTGGAGCCACCTACTTAAGAGATCCCAGCATAACAACAATGTGAAGTCATTTTGTGTTTATATGACATAATTTTGATTATAATTATTAAATTAATAATTAACAATATTAAATGGGTGAATTAACAATTTTTAAAAAGAAATTAAAAATAAAAATTTATTTTGAACTGAAACAGACTTTATGGAAAGTTCCAGAACTGAGTAGAAACAACTTGCACATTTTGATAATTTTTTTTTTTTATACACAGGTAAAATAAATTTACATCATTCTTAAATGTTATTATGATCTATAGATTTTAGCTTTACTGATAGTTTAAAACCAATAAATATATCTTTTTATCATTAATACCAGGAATGGAAAGTTAAGTTTTAAACAAAAAAAAAAAAAAAATCCAAGGAATCATTTTTGGAATCAGAATTTAAGTTAAAAATTCGGAAAATCAAACAAAGATCCATATCTATCTAACATTTTAAGCTTTATAAGAGTTATTATTTCGTAACACATGTATTTTAATTTCTAAAATGTTTTTGAGACCAATTATCTTCTTTTCTTAAACACAACGATAAACACATAAAGGTCATTTTGTGTAAGACCCAGTGGGTGAGCTGTGATCTAGGGCCCCTGGCAGTCACGTTATACATTTTTATAAAAAAAACAGTTAGCCCAGTAAGAAACTGGATGTTAGTTTAACATTCAAACTTTCATTAATATTGGTCCACAGGTTTTAGGCGGCAATATTGGTCCACAGGTTTTAGGTGGCAACTTCATTCAGACAGACAGAAATTGACATTTATATATGTCTATTATTATCTTTGCATTGAAATGGTAATAAATTATAATAAATAAATAAATATATTATTTATTGAAAATATATATGAATAACAACAAAAGGAAAACTTATTTTAGCCAATGTGTTTTCTCCTCTGACAGGCTTTAGTAAAAAATGTAAAGATTTTAAATTGTAACAAGTATAATTGCATTTGCCTTGATAAAGTCCCTCAGAGGATGAAATGTGTTAGTTAAGTTTTCCTTTTGTTTTTATTCATTTGTCATTTATTATTTGTCCTTTTACAGCTATACTCTGAAATTTTTATATATTTTATAATGCATTTCACATTCAAGACTCCATCACATCTGAAAATGAAATAGTGAAATATGTGTGTATGGTGACTGAAATTTCATTCTTTGCTTTTCAATTCTGATGAAACCTTAAATGGAGAAATGCATTGTCAAATCTATTTTCAATAAAATCTATTTCATATTTTTATCTTTTTTTGTTTTTATGCCAAAACAAAAAATGATTGGGATATATTTATTTATGTGCATGTGTATATAAAGAGAGGGATGGATTAGTTCCTGTTAGCTGTATTAAGCTAACTTTTGATGATGGTCGTAACACCAATGATGCAATTATTTATTTTTCAGTTACCCTTTAATGAAACCGACGAAAATGGATAGAGATGTTCACAACTGAGACTTGTATTATTTTTGTCAGTTTCATGGGGCTTTGTAAATCTGAAAATGTTCACCAAGGAGTAAAATAAAAAAAATGACATAATGTACATATGAAATTGAATCATTGAGTTGTTTTTTTTTTTTTTTTATTATCTAATTTCTTTTGTTAAATTTGTGTTGTAAGACTTTATAAGTCTTTTCTTACATTCAAAAACTTAGAATTTTGAGCTGGTATAATTTTTCACATTCTCTTGTTTGATGTTCTTATCTTTTTCTGATATAGTTTTATTTTTTTACTCACTTTTTTATATTAAAATATTTCTCTTTTTAAACAGCTTACTTAACCATGTATTAAAACTGATTTATAATGCTAAACCTTTTTTTTTTTTTTCTTCATTAATGTAATGTGAATTTATGTGGGATAAGGTCAAACTGCCCTTTTTTTTCTTGTGCCTGTTGGCCAGCAGCATATTTATGCACCCAAGACAGGCAAGCAGGCAGTCAATAATTGACTTGTCTGTGCTGGAAAGAAATAGTACAATTCAATGTTAGCAATTGGCACCATAACCATCAGAGACGATGCATTGCAGCTGCTTATCTTGTTGCCTTTGTCTAGAATTTTTTTTTTCTGTAACCTGTTCTCAGTATAAAAAGTAATAATAAAAAAAAAACATTGGATAAACAGCCCTTCTTTGGATGAAAAATCTAGCAGAGCTCAGTAACCGATAGATAATCAATTTTCTTTTCCTGTTTGTTTGCCTCCTGTCGAGAGAATTAGGGTATGAGCCGCATCTACTTACCTGGCATTCTTCGTATTTACCTTACATTTTCCACAACACACCTTCTCACTTCTTGGATGTTTTACACCTCTCTCTCTTTCCTTTCTGGAGCTTAATAAGTAAAAAGAAAAGTAAAATTCTCTTCACATAAAAAAAGAAAGAAAGAAAGAACTGAATGTCTTGTAATATGAATGGTACATAGACTGAATCTCAGCCAAAAAACTAAAGATACTGAACAAAAAAAAAATGTAATATGACTTGAGTAATATGTCCTAAGTGAGTAGCAAGTCTGTATTATAATTTTTTTGCTGATAACCTTTATCAGCTGAGCTGCATTCATTTTTTCTTCTTATTTAACTTATATATAAAAATAACAGCATTATAAATATATACATATGCAATTATGTGTGTATTTATTATACTGTTCTGACTTCAAAATGTTTTAAAGAATATTTTTTCTTAATCATTTTGTCCCAAGCAAGACAATGCCACTAAGAGACAAGGAGTTTGTGAGAGTGAAAGAAAATGAGAAGTGGTTAATGAGGAGATAGGACAATAAAAGAACAAGGAAGACAGAAGATGATGATAGATGTTGCATTTAAATTTTTGAAGATTGTAGGTGACAGGGTAGCAAGAAAACAGAAGAGAGTTCCACAGACAAACAAGAAAAGAAGCTATTAGAATAGAACTTATGGTTACATCTATTTCAACAGTAAAACGGTGAGACCTAGATGTCACTATAGTAGTACACTGAAATTTATGCAGTCAAGGTACCAAAGAGGAGAATTCATGAGAATTGTTCTCATTAACTCTTCTCTTTGGTATCTTACCCTGAAAATATTTATAGAAAAGACACAGGTCAATTGTTATAGTGGTGGGAAAGTGACTGAAGTCAAGATGCCAGGTCAGGATCAGTTACATTATAGATCCTTCCAGAATCTTGAGATATATAGATGGGGCATGAGACCATATCTGGTCTTGTGTGTGTAATATATATATATATATATATATATATATATATATATATATATATATATATATATATATATATAATATAATTTTGCAACCAAACCCAATCATGGGAAAGGCTTCAGGAGTAAACCCTGAGGACAAATCCAGAGCTGGAGTCTCTAAGATAATCCACAGAAATTCAAATTTCAAGTTGGTGTTTGGCATGAGATAATTTGGTTTATGGTTTGAAAGAAGTCTTTAGCTTTGGATGGCAGTCTTTCTAGAGATGGTGTCTTGACAAAAACACCCAGATGTAGGGTTGGCATCCCACATTTGTATTAGTTAGCAAAAGAACTATCAACCGAGCAGACAGGGAAATTGTCTCATCCTTACTCTTATGGCATCCTTCCGGAAATGTCTTATGAAAATTGACTTTCCAAGACACCATAGCTTGGGACTCAGGGTTGAACATTGGGGATCTGAGGACCACAATGAAAGACCAAACAGTGTGGAAAGGGATTGTCAATGGAGTTCTGACCAATCATAGGGAGGTTGAAGGATAATGATATGGCAACAGTCTGGCAGTATAAAAGACATTACCTTATTCAGAAAGACGTTCAGATGGTTGAAGTTAGAATTGGACATTAAAAAAATTAGGTTATCCTTTACCGATACTATATTTCAAAAATGCATTTTTTCCTCCTTAAGGATGTTTTATAAAATGACACAAACATGTGATAAGGAGCTTCATTAGTTTAGTAAAATGGATGGAACAATATGTAGATTTTAATACAATGTACTTAATGAAGACTGAATAATAATTGAGACATTAAAAGAAAAGTATATTTCTCCTCGTTCAATCTCGTGTGTTTTAAGCCTTGTTAAGATTATCCTTTAAAATTGAGAAAACTATTTTGGTCTGAATGTTTATATTTTGTATGTTGAAACAATTCCTTATACATATTTGTGTATTTATAATTTTTCATATCTTTATTATTACTTGGGTGTTGATGTCTTTAACTCGAGTAGATATTTTGTCTTGTCATTATTCAACTGGACCTTTTCTACAAATATCACTTAGTTCAGATGTTATTGTGTGGAAGTTGTTTTTAAAAACAAACAAAAAAAAAAAAAAACATAAAAAGACCTCAAATATAGATTTTGATTACAGCCCAAGCTAGGGAATTTGGAGGTAACCTACAAAGTCTTCTTTTTTTTCTTTAATGAAAAACTTTAGAAATTGTTGCTGCTGCTGTAGTGAAATTGATAGCAACTTCAAGTTACTGACTCCATTTTGAACTCTAATTCTTTTTTGGTGGGGATCTTTGTTAGTTTCAATTGATTATTTTTTCACTTTTCCAATTTCATTTTATTTATTTATTTTTTATGTGCAGACTCTTTTTGACCTTGTCAACTAAGTAACTTTATGCTCTACAAAATAACTCCAAAACAGAGCCACTACTAGAATTGCTCCACAAAATATCTTTCTTCTTTTTTTCTCTCTCTCTCTCTCTCTCTCAATTGAGGTAAACTTAAGGCATTTCAGCTTTGTTGAATTTATTCTCAGTGCCTTAAAGAAGTAATCTTATGAAAGTAGGAAAAATAACTGCCCTATTGTTCTTATCTCTCTAATATAAACACTTCTGATCTTTGTAGTGGCTGAACCTCAACCTGAAGCAAGTTTGATTTGAGGTAATAAATAGTAGTTATGGTTCATTAATAACAAATCACTCACAATATTTGGATATTGACTTCAAATGTCAAATCAAGTGGAGAGAGAGAGAGAGTTCATTTTAGCATAACATACATATAACAGTCAATGTTAGTAAAATTATGAAAATTATTTTTATTAATTCAAGAATTGAGAGTTATTGTTGCCATTTAGATTTTCTCAGAACTATCAGTTTAGGAAAAATACATTTACTGTATTCTATTTCTTTCTACCAGAACAGATAAATGACTAATAATTTTTCTTTAAAAGTTTTATATAATTAAAGAAATTCAGCTTTGTTAAAACATCTTTTATGATAAGAGAAATAAAATTGTAATTGTCTTAAGAGTAAACTTACATGATTATTTAATATCAGAATGGATTTAATGGAAGTTTATAGCTATTGCTTCTAACCTTCTTTTTACCTAAATATGATAATGAAAATATTTACTAGTTCCTTATTAGAAAACATGCAGCATTGCTATTGTTTTAAGTTTATAAAATCTTTCTATTAAAACAATGTTTCAGAAAAATAAGTTTCTCAAGTTCATTGTTATTTCCCTTTTAAGTATGGATGGGGGCTTCCTTCTTAACTTTCTGTTTAAAGCAAGTGTCAATATCTTGATTTTGTCCTTATTTTCTCCTTGAGTTATATGTGATATCCATTTTAGCTGTTGTTGAAAATTCTCAATTGATGTGGTTTCTGTTATTTACTACTGTTGTTTGTTTAAATGTAATTCACTTGAAACACAGTCTAAACTGCTTTTTAAGATCCTTCTTAGATAATATTAATCACTTAGGTAAAACATTCAAGATTGCTGTTCCTTATGTAACGATTCTTACACAATGAAGATGATTGCTTGTTGGCTTTTATTGATACTCATTGTACCTTAATGTTCATAAGGGAAATAAATTTTCTTGTTGACTTTTGCTATAAAATTCCCATCAGAAGTTTGAATGATGTAGTAAATTAAAGCAATATGATATGGTGTGTGTTTCTTTTTTTTTTTTTTTTTTTTTTTTTTTTTTAGTAAAGAAATAATATAAATTTTAAGCATTAAATTAAATTCAATTTGCCTCTCTATATGCATGCCATGAAACACTATTCTGAAACTCTTATCATTGATCCTTATCTTATCTCCATGCAAGAAAGTTTGTTCTATGACAGTGGTTTCTACTTAGTTGAATGGTTCTCTTTCTCTTTTACAGTGACCGGTACACACGATACCTACAATGGAAGAATCTAGAACTGAATATTAATGTAAGTATGAAGATTAAAAATTCACATTTACTGTATATGTGGTTGTGCAGAATCTACTTACCTTTTGTCCAACAGAGTTAAGAAAAACAAAAGTCAAGCTCTACAAATGCATCATTAAAAACTTAACTCATTCATTCACAGTTTTTTTTTTTTTTTTTTTTTTTTTTTTTTTTTTCAAGAAATCTCTGCAAAATATTTATTTCTCTGTTTCTTCATCAGTTCCATCTGATTTAGTGCCACACATGCAGAAATTTGGTTGCTCCCTTTGTCTTTAATTGTAAAATGTTTTGATGAAGAAAAGATTTTTCTTTTTTCTACAAAATTAACTAAATTTGCCTTGGCAAAGCCATCAAAAATGCTAATTTATGATAATAGCAATATTAACCATTACCTTATAAGGAAACCTTCATTGGCTGAGCAGCCAGGTCTGTTGTCGGTAGAAATTTATAAAATCTATTAAAACAGTTTTTCTGGAATATAGATTTCTTGAGTCCACTGTTTTCACTTTTTCGAGTATTGATAGTTTTCTTTCCTAACCTTTTGTTTGAAGTCAGGTGAGGTGTCGGCATCTTGATTATGTCATTATTTTCTCTAGTAATAGTAATTTATAAAATGATACAAATCCAATTTTACTTGGTGATAACTTTTATTTCTATAATTTTTATTCAATCAATTTTATTTGTTGTTCAAAATTACCTGAAGTGAAAGAAGCTTCATGTCCAAACTAATAAATTTTTTGAAAGTTTGTCTTGCTCATTGACTTGGAATTCTTTATTTGAATATGGGCAAGTCTTTACCTTATTATCAAATCCACTGCTTCATCAAAATGAAAATGGATGAACATTGTATGTCACTGCAATGCTAAATTACCTTTGGCCTATAAAAATGGAGACACAGTGGCTCGGATTGAGTAATTGGAGAGACAAATTCAAATTCCAGTCGAGTTCATTACATTCACTTGTTACCCTTGGGTAAAGGTATGAATCCATCTCTTCTAAGCTATGGGTAAATAGAAGAAACTGGGTTCTATAGCTTTGGGTGGCAACAGGTCTAGGGAAAGGAAAAGTCTGAATTTAAACCAGCCTGGAAAATCCGGAAGGAGGAACCCAAACGCAGTTAATAACTCTGTAACTCCTCTTCCATTGCAACCATACCAATCCGCACAATTTAATGAAAAAAAAAAAATAAATAAATTAAAATGTTTCTCAAAGAGAAACTTATTTCTCCCTTTTGGTAGCAATGAATGTTTTGCTATGAATTACAAATCAGTATGCTTTCAAACCATGAATTTCTTGGGTTTTTTTTATCTTCATACAGCCTTAATTAATTAACATTGGATTGATTTTAAGGGTCTAACTCCTCTTCATCAATGAATGATGTGTCATCAGTGATTTAGTCAACAGCAATTAAAATTTAAAATGAAGAATTTTTTCAGCCTTCATGTAAAATCTGATTTCATATTTTTTTACAATCTTTTTGAAGCTCTCTCTGTATCTTTTCAATTTTTTCTACAATTTAAAAAGTATTCAACATTATCCTAAGCTTTAGATTTTACGCATAAATTTAATGTTATAGCTTCTCAGAAATTATCTTTTCTCTTTATTCATGATTTAATCTGTTCTTTCCAAATATTTATGATTATAATATAAAAATCTGAGACAAAATGTTGTGAAGCATCTGAGCAAAGGCAAGGAGAGAGGCAAACGATTAAAGTGTCATCCTAGTTCAGTGTTGTTTTTTTTTTGTTTTTTCAGAGTTTGATATGTTTTGTTGGTACTACTTCACTTCACCCCCAAGCAAAGTGATAAAGCCACTAAGATGCAAGGTGCTACTGAAAGTGAAAGAACCCAAGAAAAATATTATTTAGGAGAGTTGACAATAAAAGAACAGGATTCAATGAGATACAAGATGATTAACATCGCATTTAAATTTTTGAATTTCATTGTTGACAGGAAAGCAAGAAGTACAAGAAAAGAAACCATTAACATAGACCTTATGGTTACAACTAACAATTTCAATAGTAAAATTATGAGACCTAGCTACCAATCTTCTACTACGAGTAAATTCAGGAAGAGGTAGCAAAGAGGAATAATTGCTATGAAAATATTTAGAGAAAAGGCACAGAGAAGTTAAGGTGACTGGAGCTAAAATGCCATGTCAGTACCAATAACCTTGCAGATTCCTTTAATTTTGTCAGGAATCCCTAGATACATTGCAGAAGCACCAGACCAGATATGATGGCAATGTCCAATGCACTGATGAATTGTAGACTTTTAAAGGTGTAAGATAGATTCTAAATAGAAAAATTATCTAGAATGATACAGCAGACCCAGCAATTTTAAATTGGTTTTCATTATTCTACTTCATATCAGTGGAAAACATTAGACTTAGAAGGTACAGTGAGTTACTTATTGGGAGGTTAACATCAGCCATGCTGATGGAAGGCAAAAAAAATAAAGTTCTCTAAAAAGAAAAACAGTTTCATTTTGAAGGCATTAAAATTAACAGGCTAATTTTTGTCTTCGTTAAAAACAGATTGAAGGTCATTCCTGAGATCAGCTGCCAATTTGACCTCAATGAACTGATCAGACTTACCATTGAGACAGGAGTAAATAATTGCGCTATCAGCATAGATACCAAGTTGAGAACCGATCACATCGAGAAGGTTTTTAATGAAAATTGGGATAAAAAAATACATAGAAAAAAAATATTATTTTCCTTGTTATCTTGTTTGAGCCAAAAGATCTGATGCATCAGTGTTAATACAGATATGAATTATTTTGACTTTATTTGGATATAAAATAAATTTCCATATCTGCTTATTCATGGTTTTATTCTGATTGTTAATAAGATGTTATTTTATGTAAAACTAGACAAATGGGGGCAAATCCAAAACATGTTGTGATAGTTAACAATAAAAGAGAAAATGGGATTTTGATACCTTTTACCAACTGTCAACAGTTGTAATTATTGTTTATATTAAGCTTAGAAAAAGAAAAATTATTCCATTGTAGTAACAGAAAATACTGTACAGAATTCATACCCTGACAATATAAAAAGCCATCATGACTGATGGCATGTTTACCTAATTCTTACCCTCTTACCTCAGCAAATGTACTTTTTTAATAAAATACATATAATAAGTGAGATGTCTACATCAGCATGGACATGAATTGTGCTGTCTCTGTGCACCTGATTATTATCAAGTCTTGTGCAATATTGCCTCAACCATTTTTCTAAGAGAAATATTGGTGCTTGTGTACTTTCTTTCTTTCACTGCCTTGGCTGGCTGATGACTTAAAGAATCTAGTACATTGTCATCAAGGCTATCAATAGACATGTACTGGCTGACTATTGTCCACAAGAAGCACGCATCCTCTCTTTGCCTCATCTTATGCAGTAATGGTAACAATTATGTTATCTCTTGTCTGTCCAGGACACATTAATTTTGTTTGTGCCTGCAAAATATCTTCTGCAAGCAAATTCCTCTATTTCTGTGAAGCTGAATTGCTTTGATATGCCATTCATCTTTACATCATAAATGACAAAGCTGCCACAACTGTAACTGTTTTTAGTAGGCTTTTTAGTGATAATTTGCTAGAAATATACTCTGTCTAAATAATTAGCTCTTTGATGTTCTGCTTAGCTGCTATCAGGTCAAAGACAAAGATCATCTGAATCATATGCAAGATTCTGACTTGTAGTACTTAGTCAACTGGTGGAAAAGTTCCTCTAGTACATGTACAGACTACAAACTTGCTTCACCTTATTGGTTTTGAATACCAGCAAAGCAGCTTTTCTTTTCTCTCTTTTTTTTTTATTTTAAATTATTTTTATTTATTTCAATTTACACTATTTACATTTTTTAGACTGTTGTCCTCATCAAAATGTTTTGGCCATTGTACACAGGTATTGTCTCCAAGGACACATGGCCCAGTGGAGACAATACCAGTGACTGTCAAGTCAGAGTTGTAAGGTCGATACCTGGCCACAGCAGAGATGAACAAAATCTTGGAGAATTGATGAGTTACTAAAGGGAAATAACTGAAACTGAGATATCTGGAAGAGGCATGACACGTAGAACTAGAACAATCTACCCCGCCGGATAAAATAAAGGGTCTGATTCAAAATTCCAATCATCTGAAGAAGGCTGGAGTGTACAATGGCCAAAACATTGTGAATATGACAACAAAGATGAGGACAACAGTCCGAACAAAGTAAATAGTATAAATAGTTACAATACATCATCTCAGAAATATAGACAGTTATTTATTTCATTTTTAATCATTTTACCCCTTAGCAAAGCAGTAAAAGACATGAGGATGCAAGGAGTTTCTTAGTGTAAAAGAAACAATAAAAGAAAGGCATTCAAAAAGACAGATAACAAATAACATTTTGTTTAAATTTTTGAAGATTGTAGTTGACAAGTAAGCATGAAAGCAGAAGAGATTTCCACATGTGAGAATTGCAAGAAAGCATTAGCATAGAACTTATAATTACAGTTAGCAATTTCAAATGTGAAATAATGAGACCTAGCTGCCAATCTAGTACTACGCTTAAATTCTTGAAATTGAGGTAGCAGAGAGGAATAATTACTATGAAAATATTTATAGAAAAGACATAGACAAGTTACATTACAGCAGTGTGAAAGTGACTGAAGCCAAGATGCCATACCAGGACCAATAACATTGCACATTCTCTAAATTTTGTCAAGAATCTCAAGATACACAGTATTGCGCTTAAATTTGTGAAGTCAATGTACCAAAGAGGAAAGCTCATTGGGATAATTACCATGAAAATATTTCTAGAAAAGGTACAGGCAAACAACAATGAAAAAGTGACTGATTCTGCTTTGGATTTTATCAAATATCTCTAGATATATAATAGAATCAACAGACCAGATGTGGCAGCAATATTTGATAACAGGACAAATGGTAGACTTAAAAAATGTGCAAGATAGATTCTGATATGAAAAATTGTCTTGCTATAATGAATTATTTTATGTAGACAAAAAAAACATCTCTATTCTTAACACATTTGTTTTGATTGTTGAAAATATAGCAATTACTCAAACAGATTGATTCCATATCTGATTAACCACTTTGTATTTGAATCTTTATAAAATACTATATGACACATCTCTTTTGATTACTCTTTATTAAATACTAATATCAAAAGCATTTTTAAATTTTCAGTGTGAAAAGAGCACTTTCTATAGTGTTGCGCTTAAAATAGAAGTTGGACAATCAGTTGAGTGCCCCAAGAATTTGGCCTTGTGTCCAAAATGCCTTTACTCAATAAATATCAACTTTCAATCTGAATATGCATATAGAGCATAAGAAAAATATTCTAAAAAACTGATTTTATTTGGACATCATGCATTTATTAAAATCATTGATTTGAATGCTTACAACTTTTTCATTTAATAGATATTTTTCTTTTAGTTCAAAGTAGATTTCATGTAAAGATTCAGGAAAATTATTCAAAAATTTTTCTTATGATTCAGCAAAACTTGTTTCTCAAATTCTGGAAATAGCAGTCATGATATTTTTGGTTAGGTTTGGGTGAATTGTGTCATTGAAGCTGTGAACAGTTTAGGATTTGTATAAAATGCTGGTTTTTCATAGACTCACAATGAGTTGAGTTTTGTATAGGAATAAAAGAGGATCTATAGAGAACTGACAGAGAAAATCTCTATGGAAATATATATATATATATTCCAAACAGTTATTAAAACCCACCAGTGAAAGCCATAGTGTAAATCGTCACATAAAAATTCTTATATAGATATCTGCCTAAAAATTATATTTATCCTTGTCATGAAATGTTAAAATGGCTTCAAAGTTTCTTTTTTTCTATTTGCATTATTGAACAATAATATTTCATTCATGTAAACTTTTAGTTTTAGATGCTTTTCAAAAATGATTTTAATAGTTGGCTATTTTTATTTCATTTTAAATGAATGTCATCCTTTGAAATAAAACTATCAATTTAAGAGCAGAAGTATTATTTGAAACAATTTTCTATGTAAAGTCCTTTTTTTTTTGTTCTTTCATTTATTTTTTCTTCTGCACAGCTGTTGTCATATTGACGTTTTATTATTTTTTAAAGATATTTAACAAAAAACTAAATCCGAAATAAAGAATCCATTTAGGAAATAATAGTTGTGTATATACAACTGGAAGCTGGAGAAAAAGATTGATGGGAATACTATGACATTGTAATAGCCTTTGTTGTTTTCTTATAAAGAAAATCTGGCATGCCATATAGTTCACTCTATAGAATTATAACAAGCAATTCACATGCCAAGCTTCTTTATTTTTCGTATGAAACAAAGAAAACGAATTCCGTGCTTTCACATAAAGGAAGAAAGCTTTTTGCGGTCATGTGAAGGTTTTTCTGTTCAACCCCAGAGTTATTGACTAACAAAAAACAACTAAAATAACTTTAGGCATATTCACTCTCCTCACCACTCTTACCCTATCTTTTTTTCTTTTCTTTTTAATATATAATTGATAAAGGAACCTTTTTTTTTCTTTTTTTTCTTTTTTTAAACAGTAAAAAAATAATTTTACTTTTGTTTGTATCAGTTCTAATATTTACATTATTTACATTGTTTGGACTGTTGTCCTCATCTTTATTGCCATATTCATAGATGTTTTGGCCGCTGTATGCTCCAAGTTTTTGTTCTGTTATTGAACTCACAACTTTTTGGATTAAGTCACTTTTTGGATCACTCAACCAACACTTTTATTGACTGGGCTGTGGAGGGTTCAGTTTGAAATTCCAACACATATCACCTGAAGAAGTCTGTAGTGTACAACGGATGGAACATTGTGAATATGGCAATAAAGATGAAGACAATAGTTCACACAATGTAAATAGTGTAACTAGTTACAATACTTCATCTCAGAAATATAGACAGATATCAATTATAATGTTGGTCACTTGCTGATGGGTTATAAGAATTTGGGATTATAAAATATGTGAATTGAAAATAAATTATCTTAGAAAAAATTTAACTATAGAAAATGAATTGCTATTTCTTATAATTAGATTAAAATTACCTCAAATGCTTTTGGCATTATATATAACATTATAAGTCAAATGTTAAACTTAATTGACTCTTTTGTTTTTTTTTCTTTTATCACTTTTGAAATTTCAAACATTGACAAGCAAACATATGGTTTAAAGCTTTTGTATTTTGTAGTGATGAATAAAACAAGAAATTTCAATTTCATCACTGCTTAGATGAAAATTTGGAATATAATGAACAAAGAAAATTGCTAGGCCATGAAGTTATGAGCCAATCAGAAACAACATTTGATCCAACAAGGATACATTATGAAAGTCTTGCAAGCCAATCAGAAGCTAAGCAGCAATTTTCAAACAGATCTTTGTTTAACAAGATACCTGTATGAAATCTGATTTCAGATGTCTTCAGTACTGGTTGCAGAACCCTATGGAGACAACTTTTACTCACACATATATAGGTGACACATACTCATACATAGCTACATATATATACATCATATTAATTTTCACTGATAACTCTTACCCTTTCATGCTTACACATATTTATACATATCTACTTACCCTCATCTGAACTTTGCCTGTACCTACACACTTGAACCCTTTTTTATATGTTTAAAGACCTTCGTCTTTGAACATTTTAGAATTCAAAATGAATCAATCCTCACTACTCTAAATATGTTCAATTGTTTAGAAATTATCTCATTCATATTAACTCTCTTTTGTCTATTCTCAACTCTTGTGATTTTTACTTAACTCTTTCCATAAGACCTCTTCGATATATGGCAAAGCACAATGTTATCAATAATGTAACTTGTAGTACACCATACTTTCATTTGTGCAAGCTGTTTAGAAAACCTTTTATATTTTGCTACCATATGTCTGCTGCTCATCTGTAGGACTGTTTGCAAATAATTATTTTCTTGGATTTTTTTTTTTTTTTAGATCATCAACATTAGTTTGCCATTACTAATTACCAAGTAAAAAACCATCTCTTAACTAAAAAAAGACTTACTTTTATAGAAATTGATGGAATCCCTTGTTTTTTGTTTTTTTTATCACTGAAATAGCTGACCAGATATATTTTGATATTATTCAGATATTTTTTCTTTGGTAAACTTTAAGGCTGCACTATTTTCACCAAAATTTTGATAAAAATCAGGTGTACGACCTGTCCACTTGACATCATAGAGAATCCGCAGTAGACTCTGGTATATAAGTAGTCCAGGTGAGTAACCTGGGCTTGAATATGAGCAAGGGAGAAAATTAATTTTTCCTGACATTTCGATTTTACACAATCATCTTTTCCAACTCTACCACATTATACATCAAATAAAGGCACTCGATATGCACTACTCATATTTACCATTTATTATCTGATTTCCAATAGAAGACTATCATTTTCAAGTGATTTTAGGACTGATGAAGTTTAATAACTATATCTAAATGTATAAACACTTTTCTTTTGTTTCAATATATGTAAGCAAAGTTTTGAAATACAGGTGAATATCTGAAAATATTAGTTATATTTACATTTAAAAAAGGGGACATATAATTTCCCAGATTATAGTAAACCTATCTGCAAGTCAACCGCAAATACTCACTTTGACAACCCCAAACTAAGGGTGTGACCTATCTGCAAGCATACACAGTAGATTGGATTGAACCCGATATTTTTGTAGCTTTCCCGGTTTCTGTTACACCACTGAGCTATTTCTGCAAGCACCCATTGAGTAAAGTATGCTTGTTATTTTTCAATATAATCTTATTCTCTTCCCTTTCCTTCCATTTCTTCTCTCCTTTTATTTGTTGTACTTAAAAAGACTTTGGGGAAGTAAAGAATAAAATTACTTAAGTAACATCAATCATCAACCAGAGCAATTCCAGATTTATTGAATTGTTTAGTTGAGTTAGTGAATGGATTTGTAAAAGCTTTATCAACTCCAATGACTAATGTCCCACCTACCCCAGCCTCTATAATGATATACTTTTCTTTCTTTTTTTCTACTAGGTGTCTTTGATTCTACTTGATAGTTTTCTCCTCTTATTTGTAGCCCTGTACCATTGTGTCCTTCAAGTGAGCTAAGTAGGCCTGCAAGAATTATTGCAGTCAGAAAAGGTCCCTTGCTCATTTCTATGCCTTCTGCTTTTTCCAGTGTCCGTGTGATCCGAGTAGCATATGTTGATGACTAATTGGCCACTTCTCATGCTTCTTAGTTCCAGCTATACTCCTGAAATAAATCTCATCATGCTTATGGGAACATTACTATTATTATTATTATTAATTATTACTACTACTCAGTTTGGTAGGTGGGATGAGGCAAGTTGTTGCACTTGTTTGTTTCTCTCTGACTCATATGTTAATCTCACTAACATGTACATTTTGACTATCAGGAATTTTCTTTCAAAGCAATATTTGCTTCTGTTTAAAGAATTCTGTTATTATCTGAAGATTTAATAAAGTTATTAAAAGATACCATACATGGTTTATCAATATATTAAGGCACATACAGTGTAACCCGGATATAAGAGAAACCCGGATATAAGAGAGATTTTCTCTGGTCCCAAATTAGAGCCTGTGTTAATGTATATAAAATAGACCAAACCCGGATATAAGAGACTTCGTCTCCGGTCCTGACAACTCTCTTATATCCGTGTTACACTGTACAATTATTGGTGACATTGGAATTAGTTTGGGAATTTATTTTTGTTGGTGTGTGTGTGTGATGAACATTAACTTTTTGCCAAAGTTTGTCCTCTATGCCCACAATAAAATGGGTTGTAAAACAAGTGTTTTTTTTTCCCTTGACAAAACTGTTACCTTCACTCCCTCAGCAATGTTTAGTGTTTTAAAAAGCAAGGATTAAATTTAATAAAACCCAAACATATGAAAATTAATTTAAACATTTTTGTTCTTTTAGAATTTGACAAAAACATTCAAAACTGTTTAGTAGATTGATTATTTACAAGAATAATTTTATATTTACATTATTCTAAAAATGCAAACAACTAATACAGTGTAATGTTTATCATTTACCAATTTGTAAATACAGTGTAACCAATTTATAAGAAATAAATATGAAAACAATTTCATAAATTTATAAAACCTTACTAAATCATAGAAATATGTGAACCAACGTTAATGAAATCTTTATTACTTACTATTTTATGAAGCTGGAATTGATTGATAATTTGCCAATTTGTTTAAAATTTTGTAGGTTTTTATAAATTTTTGAATAAAATGATTTCTTTTCAAATTTATTTCTTTACAAAATAGTTACTAATAAACCTTTATAAAATGGTAAATAATAAATATCCCATTGTTCTTGGTTCACATATTTTTATAATTTTGTAAGTAAACATTGGCGAAGGAGTTTTGATAAAGTAATAACAGTGTCAACAGAAACAAAAAACATACATTTGAAATACTGTTTTTTTGTGTGCACAAAGGTTAAACATTGCCAACTTTTTTTTAGTAGAAAATAAAACAGTATATATCATTTTTTTTCTTAAATAAATGGAACCTAATTTAGAAAAGAAATGATGACCACAGTAGATGAATTCATTTGCACATTGTTCTCTTTATATTCTGATTTGACTGTCCTTAATGAATTATTTCAAACCAGGTATAGTTTCCAGATTAAGAGTTTCCAAAAAATGGCATTTTGGTTTGGGACATTTCACATTCTAGGCTTAGACTTTCAGGAACTTATGATTAAAACCTTTCCACTTCCACAGACGTTGTTTTTTGAAAGTATTTATTTATTTTTTAAACTTGTATAAGGACCCATTTAGTGGTATCTCTAGAAATTAATCTTGGCTTTAAGTTGGTTTGGACAGCTTAGAAACTTAATGCAAGTATTTTATATTTACACATTCCTACATAGCTTATTTATAGAAAGATTAGTAACCTCAAAAGAAACAACTTTATCATAGTGAATAGAATAATCTAAGTGGACAGTATTGCTTGCTGTTAATGTGCCACTTACTTTTCCTCTCACAGCAAAGAAGATATAAATTATTCAATTTTTATATTTTTAAAGAAAAGAATATTCCAAATTCTGCTAAGAAAACCTCCACATTAGCAGTTTTTTTTTTTGTTTTTGTTTTTGTTTTTCATAAAAAAATAATGGACAAAAATAAATTCTCATGGGTTTCCACTTTTCTTGTACAAAAGAAACTAATTGTTATGTATATTATTGTTGTGAAGGTGGTAGGTTTTTTTTTTTTTTTTTTTTTTTGAACAAAAGTCATAGTAAATTAAAATGTACAAAAGTTCACTGTTAAATTGTCCACAAAAATCCAATGCTGATTAATTGTGTCACAATTTTTATTGTTTAAAAAAGCAAAAGAATCCAACTTCCCCTGAGCAAAGAAACACAAACAAGATGCCATTAGACTTTTTAACACCAGTTGTAACAGGAACAGCCATCTTGGAATGGTTTATTATGATCACCATTAGGTGGCAGTCTTTGTGTTTCTTTTTTTTTTCTTTTGGCAGGTGGCATGGCATTACCAACACATAGTTTACTAATAGTTGCCTTATCTATATGATTATTCAACGTTATCTGGAATTACCTCAGATAAAGTAGCATTCACGATCATTTACAATGAGTGAATCTTTGTCTTGGCATGGAATAATTGTTAGTAAAGCTAAAGTGGTTGAGTATTATGATTAAGTAGTGATTTTGATCCTCACTGCTTGCTTCCATACGAAATTCTACTTTAAATAAACCAAGAGGTAAATTGTCAACAAATGATTGACCATTTAACTATCAGCCTAACAGAAAGGGCAAGAGGTGACATCGCAGTAAATTTACAAGTGTAACTATATATTATTGAGATGATCAAATATAGAAAAGTATTTTTTTTTTTTAATTTTTTTTTTTTATTTCAACCAGTCATCATTTATAAGTTTTATAAAAATGAATGACTTAATGACCCTGATGGCAAATCAGGTACCAGTGTATTGAATTTCTGTCAGGACTGCAGGGTTTCACTTTTTCAATAATCACTTAGAAAAGTTAACCTTTTTTCTTTCTTTATTTTTAATTCTTTATTTTTTTAAGATGTTATCCTTTATTTTTAGCAGGCAAACTGAGTTATCAAACTTGTAACCAGCCTGGGAGAAGGACAACTCTAAATTCAAAGCTATATGTGACTCTGGTGAAGCACATATTTAAACTGTAACTAAGGTCTGTTCAGCATAGGCGTAGCATAAATTGTGGATATTGAAGAAACAAATGTGCCTGAGCAGACAGGCATGCTAAGAAAGCAGCCATACTGAAGATGCAAAATCACATTGATCAACAGTGTGCTTTCAAGTCAAAACAGTTCTGATGGTGATGATAATGTGTTTTATTTGATTAGTTTTCAATATTACAGGAAAAATATTAAAGTATCTACACTTATTTGATTTTTGTGTGATTTGTGTGTGTCTACAATAAACATTCTTGAAAAGTATCTGAATTTCTTCAGGAATAATGCTGGTGATTTCTATTCAGCCTCTGAGTAATCTGTGAGCATGTGAAATGCAAAACTTGTAGCTTCTCTAATATCTTTATTTGCTTAGTGCCATTTCATAGAAAAACTGTCACTGTTACCAAAACCATCTTCCTATCTACACTGATGGATCAAAGTAAGGTGTGCAGCCATACATAACAAAAGTAATGAACTTCCTGCCAAACAATACCTCTATATTAGTGAAGTAGTAGTTATAGATTTAGCTCTTGGCATCATAACTATAAGCAAACACAAAACATTTATCATATATTCAGACTCCATGTCAGTACTCACAACACTCAAAAAAAAAAAAAAAAATATATATATATATATATATATATATATAGACCTACTAATTATAAAACTTTTAAACAGAATTGAATATATGTCAACTTATAATATCTTCTGCTGTATACTTATCCATATTGGCAACAATAGGAACAATTTGGCAGCCGAAAATGCATCATCCTTCAAGGATAGTTCAGACACCAAGATCCCCTACACAAACCTCAAATCAACTATTAACATATTTATAAAAGAAGAATTGCAGAAATTATGGTCCAGCTGCCCAAACAACAAATTATGCAACATCAAACCTACTCTAGAAGAATGGCATCAAACACTAAAAACAAGAAAAGATAAAGTAATAATGTCCAGACATCAGACACTCCATGATAACACTGTCTTATATTCTAAAAGAAGAGACACCTCCAATCTGTACAACATGCCTAGAACTATACACAATAAAACATATACTAACAAATTGTAGCAACTTCAGTCAAATCCGTTTATAATACTACTGAACAATCAACATGAAAGAATTCTTTCCTGACATTAATCCATATAATATCCTAAAATTTCTTAAAGGAATCAAACTGTATTCCAAAATATAATGTCAACAAAAATATGACATAGAATATGCATATTACTGCTTCTAATAATTATGTCCACACAAACATGCATATACACAAAAGCTGAGTATCATCTACCATGTATTCAGTTGTGAAATCAGAATAACATATATCATTTTTATTAATTACTTCAAAGATCCCAATTAAATTAAATTTCAACATTAAATGACCCATAAGGAGTTGATATGATATTAAACAAACAAATCTGTCAGTCGTCCAGAGGCGGTTTGTTAACACTGATTTATGTATTTGCTGAAATTATCTAACTTTAGCTCAAAGTTCTGTTGACAGAGAATCTATTTAGAAATATATTAGTAAATGTTTCCCAAAATTGTTTGATGACAAAGAAAAGAAATAATCCTGATGTGATTTAAAACTTCCTTGAGTTTTAATTTAGAGTTATTACATTGATCATATTATGATGGTCTTCGTCCAAAGCACTGGATATTTGTAATTGGCCTAAACTGTTGCCATATCAGAATGAATGTAATTAAGGATAGTTCTATTTAAATTATTTCAAAATTGATAAAAAGTACATAATCTGGATTGAATCTGCCAATTTCAGTTGAAATGGAGATTATTATTAACAAACCTCGGGAGATAGTTAATATTGAACCACCATGAAGTAAAGATTTAAGTTCAAAATTTTTACTTCAAGGTGGTTCTATATATAAGTAAAAGTGGCCAATTCCCCCCACCCCTTTTTTTTGCTTTTTTTTTTTTTAAATGTCAAACTCTACAATCCTCACAACTGCTGTTATAAGATCAGATGGCAAGATGCCATAACCACCTTTTTTCAAAGAAGTCCTGTAATAGTTCTCTTTTGTATTTCTGTTTTTAATCGAAGACTTGTGTCTATTTTAATTGCCCATTTCAATGAGTCTTTATTGCTTATTTGTCTTGTCTTGACAAGAACAATAATCTTGACAACATGCTGTTTTCTTTTCATTAATCAATGCAACTTTTATATTTATTTTGTTTCTTCTCTCTCTCACTCTCTCGACTTTTTCCCAAGCTTTCAGTAAACTTTTCTAACCTGTTCATGTATTTCCAAGTGTGTCTGGCATGTGTCTTGCCACCTCACTTGATCTGTGTATTTGTTTCACACCAAACTTAACTTGTACATCATGTACAACAACAACCTGCATTGCATTGTTTTTACTTTGCATTGCTTTTTCTGTCTTGTTTGACTCTTCTTTCTTTCTTCTTCTCATTTCAGTTAACCATGAATGATTTCAGTGTACATAGAATTATTGGACGGGGAGGATTCGGTGAAGTGTATGGGTGCAGAAAAGCAGATACTGGCAAGATGTAAGTAATATACAACAGTTGTGTTTTGCATGCTTACTTTTATGTACCAAACTGTGTGGGAGGACTTAAGTAGTTAAAGATAGTTTATATATTGTGTAGATCATAAGGAAATCTAAAGGGACAGTTGATAATGCTGTCTCGTGGCTGAATGGATTATAGCTTAGCCTTTTTGTTTTTTTAAACCACTGGAAAACTTAATTTAGTACACACTCTAAAAGCAATTTTGCTAGTGTGTGTGTGAGTGCATGTGTGTGTGTGTTTTATGATGTCATAGATGTGTTGAATGAATTTGAGCTTGTTATATATTCCTTCTCTAAACACTGAAGTTTGATTTGTTGATTTATGTTCAGGAAAACCACCTGTTTCTAATCATATTAAGAATGCAGATGCATTAATAATAATAATAATAATAATAATAATAAGGTACTATTCAAATTTGGGTTTTTCTACTCTCAACAGTTATCAAAAAATGTGACAACCTATCAAAAAAAAAAATGAATAAATAAATAAACTTATTAGCATGCATTGAATAAAATCAATTTTTAAAGGTTTTTAGCCCAAATTCTGGAAATGTATACTTGGAGAGTAATTGACAGAAATTCCCAACAAACAGAATTGACATTGTTTCCAATAAACAATAACAAAAGAAGGAAAAGAACAGGGTAAAATTAATACAAAGCAATCAAATATATTTAATTATAAAGACATAAATGGGCAAAGTAACTGTAATAAGCCCAAAAGTTCACAAACTAAAAATAATATTAACCCACAAAAGCAGTACAGGCAAGTGATTGCAGCATTCTGACTTGAAGACAAGAAAGAACAAGAATATAGCAGATGAGAATGAGAAGTGGCCTATGTTGTTGGCTAGAAAGAAATCCCAGCATGCATCTGTGTGATTTGTCTATAAATTTGGGGAGAGGGATGTTTTTGCAGTCATTCCCACTGTGAACTGGAACCAACAATACTTGACAACTTTTGAGGTGCCATTTAATTCATTTTAACTATATTTGAAATGAATTTCACCTAAATTTCTAAAATAGTTAAATTTTATATAGCTTTTAGTAAGAAGAATGTTGTCTATGTATTCACCCAGTTGCATCACTTGCTATAGCATTGGCTTCAAACACATTACTAGTTTCTTTATAGTTGTTTTATTATACAGGGTGTGATGAGGAAATTGTCATCATTTTATATTTTTAATTGCACACGTGTTGTTTTTATTTTTGATTTTGTCGACTGCACAAAATTTGGAAACCAAATGCTGTACTGCTTAGCATTCACGTTGGAAGCTCTGATATGAACATTTCATTTTGGGTGTCGATCAGTGTAGAGGATTTGGAAAGAGTTGGATGAGTCTAATGATGATAACGAGGGGTACAGCAGGTCAGAAAACTCACTCTGATCATTCTGATAAGAAAAGAACTCTTGAATTTGTTGATGATGGCTTCAGACTCAACACAGATGACTACATCAATTGCCTTGAGGAGGTAGTGCTGCCCTGGGTGAAGAGGGTGGCTGCTGGAAGATCCTCTGTCTGACAACAGGACTCTGCATCATGCCACATAAGCAAGAGAACCCAGTAATGGCTGTTAGTCAATTTCTGCAACCACATCACCCCTTACATCTGGCCACCTAAATCCCCAGGCTGCAACCTCATTGTTTATTATGTGTGGCATGCAGTTGAGTGAGAGATCATCAAAACTCCTTGTAACACCAAAGATGAACTGAAGGCAAGGATTGTGGCAGCATTTACCAACTTAAATAAGGAGACCATCCAGAAGAGTTGCAGGGGATTCCTAAGTCATCCATAGGCCACTGATAAAGCCAATGGCTATTTTATTGAATAAATTTACTCTTTAGTATTTCAAGATATTTTTGTATAATTTTGGTAAATATATCTGTTAAAATGAGATGTCAGCATTATTTTCATTTTTTTTGCATAATTTAGATGACAATTTATCCAATGCACTCTGTATTCATTTAGAACATTTTACCCCACTGTGGTCACTACTCCCTCTATTTCTGTTCTGATTGTGGTTTGTGGTAACATTCAAGGCAAAATAGTGCAATGGCTTGCCAGTTCCTTAAGGATGTTGAAGCTACCCAGTTCCTTCACCCGCTCCTAAAGCTGCTGACCTCTGAAGTGCAGCACCTACGCCCAAACTGGTGACTGACCAATGTCTGCTTGGCACAGATGGGTTAGGGAGAGGTGTTCCCTTTCACTGGCCAGATTGGGAAACTCTTCTGACTACCTTCACACAGTTCAGTCAGCAGGTTGATGCTGTTGACCAGGGTGTGAATTTTGCAGTGCCCATGCAACTTTGGAGCCATATGTGAGAGATGGATATAGGCCATGAGCTAGTATAGTTCCACATCCCAATTCACCTGAGTAAAGCAGAGTCAACCACTTTGCTGCAAAGGTACTATCACTGATGATACACTCCATACACCCACCTTATAATTAATTTTTTTTTTAAATATGTGTAATTTAGATTGTTTTTTTTTTTAATTCTATAGATGAAGAAGGTTATAATGAACTGATTTCAGAATTAACTGAATACTATTGTTTGCATTATCTAAAATAAATAGGAATGGGTTAATAAAAGGGCAATTGAAAAAAAATGAGAAAATTTAATAAAACAGAGACATTTCAATATATGAGGTGGTTGGGAAATGATTAAAAACAAGTCTTTCAAACTATAAGACCTTGAAGAAATAAAATTATATCTATGTCTTTAAGTAAAATGCTTTAACAAAACTGAAAATATTTCCGAGGAATCTTGCTAACATTACAATATAAATAAAAATTAATTATCAGGGTTGAGAAAAAATCTAAAAATTAACAAGCTGGGTAAGGGACATTTATTTAGCAGTGAAATGTACATGTTTCCTCTGAATTTATTTGTATCTGCTTGATACAGGAACAAAATTTTTTTCCTGTCCACTACATGTCACTCGCAGAAACATTAACTTGACTGCCCAAATAATCACTACTGATTATCATTCATCTGTTGACCATTTATCTCTCAGCCAAACAGAAATGGCAGGAGGTGACCACAGTAATTTTACAAGTGTAACTATATATTATTGAGATGTTCAAATATGGAAAAGTATTTTTTATTTTAGCCAGTCAGCATTTATAAGATTTATAAAATGAATCAATTAAAGACCGTAAATTTTTTGTCAGGGTCTCAGGGCTTCACTTTTTTCAATAATCTAGTAGAAAATTTAACCATTTATTTTATTTCTTTTTTTTTTTAAATTTTCTGAAAACATACAGTTGGCTTAGATGCATACATTTGGCATTTTTGGGACATTTCCTGAGTGATATTTGCTGTATCTTGTCTGAAAATAGACAGTCTCAAGATTTCAAAATTGGTTTAACCTTGTCCTAGCTCCAAGTATCTATTACGATTGTTTGAACTCAATCAAAACTTGTGCATATTTAATCATTTATTTTTGTTATTATTTTTTGTTTTTAATCATTTCACCTCCAAGCAAGGCAATAAGGCCACTAGGATGCAAGAGGCTACAGAGTATTTGAGAATGAGAAAAAACTACTATTAAGGAACGAGGACAATAAAAGGACAAGAATTAGGAAGACAGAAGATAACAATTGACATTGCATTTAAATTTTTGAAGATCAAGTTGGCTGGGAAGCAAGAAACAGGAAGAGTATTCCACAAGCAAGAAGTGTGGTAAAACAGTTTTAACATAGAATTTATTTCTAGTACTACGCTTAAATTCATAGAGTCTAGGTACTATAGAGAAAAGTTCATCAAAACAATTCCCTGGAAAGTATTTATTGAAAAGGCATAGGGAAGCAAGATTACGGTGGTGGAGAAGCGACTGAAGTCGAGATACCAGACCAAAACCAATAACATTGCATATTTTTTTTTTTGGGTGGGGGTATCAAGAATCCATAAGTATACAGCATGAGCACCAGTTCAGATGTGGCAGCAGAATTCAAAGCAAAAACGAATGGTAGACTTATATATACGTATATATATATAAGAGAGATCCTGGTGAAAAACATTATTCAGTGCATTATTTAGATGATCAGTTCTGGGCTTTTCTACCCGTCTTCTTGTTGAAGTGAATGTTATAAATGACAGACATGTTTAACTTGACACTCTTTTTTTCCAAAATGTCCTCTAGCGAGTGGATTTAAATTAACACCATTTTTGTCATATTTTGCCTGTTTTTTTTGTCTCTAATCAACCCCCAAATTCAAATAACAGTAACAAGAAATTCCCATGACAAAAGTTTTTCTCATTTTTAGTATAACATCCCAAATATTCAAATAGTTTAAATTTGCAAAATGGGAGAAGATATTTAAAATATATTCAGTTCGTTTCAGAGATTGAATTACTTTCGTTTGGCACCAAATACAAGTTTTTGACATAACTTTCCTTGTGTTTAGCATAAAATCATGATCTAAACCTCTATTACAATGATTTTTGTGAGGGTTGGGTTGTGAATCTATTTTTGGCGCTGGGAATTTCCCCACCAAAAAAGTCTAAATGGGTTAAATACAAAAATTAAGCTCTTTTCAAGAATTTTTGATCTTCACTACGGACTAGGGTCTCTTGACCTAAACCTCTATTTTTTTAATTATAAATATGAAAGTTTTGTTTTAATCTTCCTCTTCAGTACAAATAACAATAATACAGTTCCATAATTTAACTTAAATTCATTCAAGGAGCACAAAAATCACCAATGCATGCTTGGCTCTGTTGCGCAGGAGCACTATTGAACAAATTTTGCTGGTAACAACTTTAATTAATACAACTGCTGCTTGAAACAAAATATTTCACTGATTTTGAACTGGCCTAAGGAATAAACAGATAGTGTCAGTAAATAAATTATATATAAAATTCAATAAATTAGATATTTATCAAAAACCGGAATAATCTCTTAAAACTTAAAAAAAAAAATACCCTGTATTAAAATCCCATTGTTAACATGGGGCATCACAAATGGATTGTTGAATTTGTAGTAAGAATAGAATAGATATGTCATAAATTTGTAGTAAGAATAGATATGTCATAAATTTTACCAGATACCTACATATTTTATGTATCATGCAAATATTTTGTAAGGTTCAGTTAGTCATATATAAGTAGGTACCTTGAGTTTGATCCTCACTAGGTGGCCCTACTTTCGGCCTTGTGCTACATCTAAGCTACGCTTGGAAAATCACTCTAAGTAGGTATCACGATGAAAACGCTAACAAATCAGCATGTCATGAGGAAAACATGCCCCAAACATAATGAAAACAGTTTTATCATCAAAATTTTTACGTTATCATTAAGAGGAAGGATCAAAGTATTTCTTAATTAATTAATTTTTTACTCCCTTTTTGAACATTCGAAACTTTGATTTAAAAAAAAAAAAAAAAAAAATCTTGTTTTTCTTGCATCAGTGGTTGTACTAACTTTTAGCATAGCAAATTTTAGCCTCTTTTTTTTGTGCTGACAGACACATTAATTTGCAAATTCTTGCAAAAATCAAATAATTGTTGGGTTTTAATGAATTTTTTTTTATTAGAAAATCTTGATAAAAATATTTTTTTTAACATGTGTTAATTAATTTACTTACTTAATTTTATGAAAGCTTGAGAAATTTAACATAATTTTTAGTGATTATATTAGTTAAAAGCAAAATTCTTTGAAGAATTTAAATCACTGAATTTTTTTCTGCAAAATCAAACCCCATCTTACCAAAAATCTATTCTGAATTGAAAAATAAAAAAGCAATAAAACTTAGATGTTATTTAATTAGAGAATCTTTTAATTGTTTTTATGAGTAATATATATTAAACACGGTATTGTCTGAAGAAAAAAAAATTTTCAACAAAAAATGTATTTTTAGTAGATTTGTTTTCATTTTTTACAATTTTAAATTGAATAATTTATAAAATTTTTAAATCTTTTAAAATTTTCAATGTGATAATTCTTAGATATTGTTATTTAGTAAAACTATATTTACTAATCATATATTGCAATCCCAAATATTTTTAAAAGAATTTTGATTTGTTTTTGTATGTGTGATTACATGCAGAATTTCTAATGTATGTATGTACAAACTGATAAATCTATTAAAAGGTCACATGTTTTAAGGTTTTCCCCCTTTTGTTAACTTTATTGTCTGCTCCAGCACACTTAACTATGAATATGTTCGGCTGTCAATCTGCTGTCAATAAATCAATAAAAGACCCCATAGTTAAGAAATGTTTATATACAACATTTTATTCAATAAATAAGTAATATTTTCTTCAAATCAGATTAAATTGAAATTTGCTAATTTTCCTCAAATAACATTTCAGAAATATATATTTTATTTTTGCAAGATTTTTAAAACTGAGAAGTTTATTTACAAATGTGTCAAAAATGGCTGATTTTTATCGATTTTACTGAAAAAAAAAAAATCAATTCTGATCAATATAATTTCTGTTTGAAATACACCACAGAGTATTTTGCTTCCTGGGAATAGTAAATTTTAAATCCTTCAGCTTTCAATTAAAGCTAAAATGAAAGCTTCAAGAAAGCTTTTTCATTTTTAAAAATTTATTTTTAATCTTACATATACCGAATTAGTGGAGGTACCTCTATATATAAGTTAGACAAACATTTGTTGGTAAAATTACTTGCATTCAAAAAAACAAAAAACAAAAAAAAGCACTAAATCCTATTGTCAGTTGGATTATATTATATGCATGTCAGTGAGAAAAAGAGATATTGATAGCTCTGTAGAAAATCTATTTGTCAGAAGTTATATAACCAGAGATTGTTAAAAGAAGAGAACCATTTCATTTTTTGTCACAGGTGTCTCCCTCTTTATTGCAACATCTATCAGTACTCATAATTTTCCAACTAATATCTGCAATATTTTGTCTGTACTTACTCTCTAAGCATGTTTAAACTGACTTTGCTAATTTTAATGGAACTAACCTTTTCTGACACTAGGCACCTTGAAATTAGAAAAAAATACAATGGGTTTTATTACTGCAGTTGGTCTATCTGTTGACATTGTCACAGAACTCTTGATACTGGGAGTAGCCATCAAATAGAATAGAATGTCTGCTGTTATTTTGTAAAAATAATTAGATTTTCTGTTTTAATGGACACATTACACACTAATTATCTAATTCTAAAATACCTATTTGAAGATAAAATAATAAAAATGAAGCATATAATAGAATCACCAATTAAATGCATATTAATATGATAATGACTTAATACACTTACTAATTACTCTCTCTCACTCATAGATCAGTTAGTGCTTGACTCGTAAGGCTTTTCGATGTTTTGATAAACATGTGCAAATGACAAGAGTGGTATCGTGTTGATTTTTCTTGATTTCATAAAAAAAAAATTACTGGTAACAAAAACTCAATATAAAAGTTAAATATATAATCTATATATGACAAAGGATCTTTTAAAAGTATCTCCAATTAATATAATCTGTATGGATGTCATTGAAAATGAACTGTTCTTGAAGTATTAGCTTAATTAGTGTTTTCCAAACTTTTAATTTCTTTGGAAGCATTGGCCAAGAAGTACAATCTCTATCCAGATATTATTAACGAAAGGAATGCATAAATAAGCACTTGTATATTTTTAGCTCAGATTTCAAAGCATACATTTTTACACTGTTAAAAAAAACAAAAACAAAAAAACTAAAACATTTTTGGATGTTGCAAAAAGAAATTATAATAGTATACATATGATATGTTAGTAAAGTATGTAGATAAATGTAAGAATGTTGACAATTTTTTATGAATTATTAGAATTTTATAATTCATTTCATATTTAAATTTTTTTGGTGCAACTAATTTTAACCGTTGTCATAATGGTTTTGTATATCAGCTGATATAAAATAAGCAATCAAGATGAAATAACTATCGAAAAAATGATTTATTGGAAAATCCTACATAAATAATTAATACCATATAGGTACTTGTTACTTTGTTGATGAAAAGATGATCAAATTTCAAATCTAAATAGTTTTTCTATTTAAAATGCTACATTTATTAGAAAATATATTCAGTTTAAATGCAGAAAGAGTAATGACTTCAAAGCACTAGCTGATACTATTTTCCTTTTACCCAAGGGGTTGTTAGCAGACAGTAAAGGAAATTAGTTATAGCAACACAGATGTCTATTTCAATTTCATGTAGATTGTTTGTGATGTATGTTTGAATGTGTGCTTGTGTATTTGAATTCAGTGACAGGCCTGAAAATATTTTCTACAAATTTATTTTTTAATTTTATTTTTTGCTATATAATTTCTGAAAAGTTCAATAATAATTTATAATTACCTTATTTTTTTTTTTCTCTCACTTCCAACTTTGATTTTATTGCTCAGAGCCAGGTAGGATTTGTCCAGACTATCCAGTGGAAGGGGGCTGTATAAATTCAATGTCTTATTTCAAACTCAGTCAAATTGTATGTGTTTGTGTGTGTGTGTGTGTGTGTGTGTGTACATTAAATGGCAAAGGCACATTTAAGTCACTCACACATAACACAAGCATGCACATATACATTACACATATATGCATGCAAATTCACATTCAAACAGAGAATCAACTCTTTTATAATAGAGATATGTCTTTGTAAAAATTTTATTTTTATTAGCATAGATAAATAATACTTGCTGTTTATAGTTGCATTAAAACACTATGAAGCCACATTTAAAGTCTAATTTATATTCTCCTCATCAGGGTATCCACTTGGTGTCTTGTATAAAGTGTT
>CAHIKZ030000715.1:412500-467500 GCA_903632075.3 Acanthosepion pharaonis | reverse complement strand
GTACTGCGCTCAAATTCTTAAAGTCTACATACCATAGACGAAAGCAATATTTATTTTGTAAAATACAAAGATGTGGCACAAGGCCAAAAGGGAGATAAGGAAGGCTGGTCTTATTCTATTTTATAATTAAACTTAACTCACTAGAGTTACTGACCCAAACATACCACAGTATACCTTACACCAAAACAACAACTTTTTATTTACCATTCTTACTAAAGCCACCATAATACCTCAGTTTCTATGAAATCTTAAACATACAAGATAACCAAAAAGGTTCTGTCTGTTTTTTGATTGGTCATTGAATGAAGTTGAAATTTATACGAAATGCGTGTAGCTAATGTTTTCAAATTCGGACAGCCGGAAGTAGGAACATCAGACGTTATAAAAACACGCACACCGTACCTGGCCATCAGTTATAAGCCGCACAGCTGTGAGAAGGATGGAAGTGTCTAGAGATCTCATTCGGGGCTGCTTGCTTTATGACTTCAAAGTGGGCTTATCAGCAGCTGCATCAAGTCACCGAATATGTCAAGCGTTTGGGGATAGTGCTGTGGATGAACGTACTGCAAGGTGTTGGTTTTAAAAATTCAAGTCAGGATATTTGTCTCTATCACAGTGGACGACCACAGGTCTTGAATGACGGAGTCCTGAAGGCGGCCATTGAAGAGGACAGTAGTTTAACGTGTGGTGAACTTGCAAGACAGTTCAATGTTTCCGATGAAACAGACTTCACCTGCACTGCCTAGGTAAGACGTACAAACTGAGCAAGTGGATTCTGCAAATGCTGTTGCAGGTCCACAAGGGACAACGAGTGGCAGCCTGCGTATCGCTGCTTTCTCGTCACCATACTGCATCCTTATTCAATCGAGTGCTTACCAGTGATGAAAAGTGGGTTCTGTACGAAACTCCCAAGCATTCCAGACATTGGTTGTCTCCTCAGGATGCTGTCCCTCACACTGCAAGACCGCCTATGCACCCACGCAAGATTATGCTTTGTGTCTGGTGGACAGGTCGTCAAGTGGCTCATTATGAACTGCTACGAATGGGCCAAACAGTCACTGGAGACCTATACTCGCAGCAATTGAAACATGTACAACAGGCATTGCGGCAGAAGGAGCCAGCACTGGTGAATCGCAAAGATGTGCTTTTCCTCCGTGACAACGCCAGGCCGCATGTCACGCGAGTGGTCAGGGATACCATACAGCAACTTGGGTGGGAGACTTTATGCCATCCACCTTATTCACCTGACCTTGCGCCATCTGATTACCACCTCTTCCACTCCCTGGATAATCATCTTCATGGGAAATCCTTCACCAATGAAGCAGACTTGCGCAAAGCCCTCACGGACTTCTTTGCGTCAAGTTCTACCGCAAGGGCATTGAACAGCTGGAGACACGTTGGCAGAAGGTGCTGGATGCCGATGGCGATTACTTCGAAGACTAAATATAAGTTACACATACTGTGAAGCGTTTTCTTTTTTCCTTTAAAAACGGACAGTACTTTTTTGCTTACCTTATGTATAAAATTTGTCAGGGTAGCAGAGGAATAAAAATAATAACATTTAAAAATGAAACCCCAATGAAAATTTATAATCATTAAAATTTATATTCAAGAAACTAAACAAATAGTAGGAAAGTTCATCAGAACAATTATGAAAGCATTTATAGAAAAGGCAGAGGGAAACTACAATTTGTCAGTGGGAAAGTGACTGATACCAGATCAGGACCATTAACATTGCAGATTCTTCTAGAGATTTTATCAAGAATCTCTAAATATATAGCAGGAGCACCAGACCAGATGTGGCAGCAATATTCAAAGCAAGGATGAATAGTAGACTTATAAATATGTAAGATAGATTCTGGCAAGAGAAATGGTATAGCCTGATACAAGGAACCAACATTGCTTGCAGCAGACCTAGCAACTGATTCAATAGAATCTTTCCACTTCATGTCTTATCACTTGGTTCACACTCCTCCTTGATCAGGAGTAGAGGTCTCCAGCTGAACTTTTATTTACTAATATTTTTTTTTCCTTTTCTTAGTAAAAGTTGATAGGTTTGCTTATCATCAACTTAACACTCCTCCCTAGTCTTTTGAACAGGAACAGAAGTTCAGCCCTTGTTTCGTGTTTAGGATTGGGTTTTCAATTCCTACTAAAGTCATTTCATTCTCTTTGACTCTCAGTAACCCCTTGTGTCTTAGTGACATTGTCTTACTTGCGGTGAATTAATAATAAAAAAAAAATGTCAGTGGAAAACGTTAGTCTGAGAAGGCGTTTTGCTGATAAGTCTTTAAAATTATTGTGACTTCTGTTTTAAAATGTAGGCATTTTATTGCAAGTTCTGTTGATTTATCATTGATCATGTGAAAAATCATAGATACTTGGGAAATAATACTTAATATCACTGCATGAGTATAAGTATGTATAAGCTAGTTTCTCTCTTAAGCTATGGCAAGTGATCTTGATCCTTATGTTGTCCAACCATTGTGCCCTGGTGAAGGCCTAATTCAGTAAATACCTACTTGACCTTGCTACTCAAGTTTATTGACATAAATAGATATCCTTGTTTGACTAAATCCAGGTTTAAAGGAGCCTATACATCTTTTGGACCAAGAAAGCGGTAAAATTTAATTTTGAAAAGCTATCAACTGAGGAGTGGTATTGTTTGTTTGTTTTTTGTTTTACTTGTTGTAGCATTCACCCGTAGATTGGTTGAATCGACTCATATGAAACAAAAGCTGACCAAACATAGCAGAGATTGTATTCTTTTGGACATGCAAATTCATAATAAGAGTTTCAGTGGGAATTTGGATTTAAAAGTTGTCCCTCAGCCACATGTATGCATACTTTACGGCAGTGCAATCCAAGCATTTCCTGGACAAGTTAGCCTATTCAAAGTTTCCTTCAACTAGACTGGTTGCTACTCATATACTATAGGACCCAGTCTTTCCTGTTATTTTACCCACAGCTGGTGGAGAGATGGATTCATACCTTTCCTAAGGGTACTATCATGTAAGTGAATGTAATGAACTTAACTAGAATTTGAACACTGCTCTCCAATTCCTCAATTCAAGCAACTAACCATTACCCCATCACTCTAAAATACCTTGGAGGTTATTGAGTGCTGAACAAGAGAATTCACAATTTCTAATCTAAGGCTATGTCATTGATCTCTACCTCTCTCTATATATAATCACTGTTAAACTGAAATGAAAAGTGATTTTAATCTAATTGAACTATTAAATTATTGTATATTTCATTAAATGCTTTTGTCATTCAACATATGCTTGCCAGTAAATCCTTTTTAATGTGGAATATGTAATTGTGCCTAGAGGTAATGGAAGAATTATATACACCAGAACAATGGTTCTTAAATCTCTTTTAATGAGACATCAGATAAATATACAGAAGACTGAATCTTTGACATTTCATTCATTTCAAAGTGTTCCAGTTGAGATAATGTATTAATTTTTTTTTAAGAGCAGGTTTAAAATGTCTTAGGAAAGGCAAAACTAGATATCCAAAGATACTTAAATGGAGATACAATTTAAATGGAAACATGCAAGTATTAATAAGAAAGTTATTTTAACAAGGAGTGATATTGTTTTTATATTTCTTTTCTTTATTTGTTTTTTCTTTTTAAATAAGGCTTTCTCTTTTAGGTTTCAGAAGTTTTTGATGAGTTAAATCTTCAGAGTTGAGAAATCAATTTAGCTTTAAAAAATGCATTAAATTTTGAGAGAAAACAAAAACTAAATCAACTCATCCCCAGAATATGTCCAAAAGTAATCATATTTTTGATGCCTCATTGATTTTTTTACTCTTTCAATTGGGAACATTTTTGCTTTGATTTACTTGTTATTACTGCATGTTGACACAAGCTACCTTTATGATTACACACACACGCACACATATATGTATATATGGTTTAAAACCAGCTGTTACTTAGATTTTCCCTAATACATACATTTTTATCCTGGCACTGTTTTATAGAGTTACTTATGCAAAAATATTTGCCACACTATATTTACCTACACATAAATTTCAATTGCATACATTAATGTGCTTGTTTTGCAACAGCTGCTTCTGCCCACTCTTTTTGTTGGTAGACTCAAGAATAAGGATAGAAATAGATAATACCAATCTGGAGATGGTCAAACTACAGTTATAAAAAGCAATAAGTATCAGTGCATAAAATGGCAATTTTGATGTAACTAAAAGATATCTTCTTAATATATTATACTTTTCCCATGTTGCTGAAAACTAAATTTTACCTTCATTTTTATATCTGTGACTTAACATTTCTACATTTCAAACTTCAATTGAAAAAAAAAAAATAGAATTACTTTCATAAATCCTATAAAAGTGTTCTTCTAAACTATTTTTGGTCAGTATGAAGATGTTTTTGATAATCTTTAGTTTGCTTACATATAAATTACATTCAAATGGACAGAGCTGTGCCTTTCAGCTAAAATTAAGAATTTGTGTATCCCTCAGTTGCCAGATTTCAATTATGATTGTAAGCATTCTTTCATGAGTTTCTTAATGCCTAGACAAATGTGAGTGAAGAGAAATGCTTTATCACTATTGCTAAGAATCTGTCAGAAACAAAATTCCACTATTTGTATTATCCTTTTGAATTCATCTACTTTAGAAACATATTACATATGAATGTGAAGGTAGGATAATGGTTAGCACCTCAGAACAAGAAATCTGTAAGTTTATATTTCAGTCAAGATCATTAAATTCACTTTTGCACAAATTTCCTTATGAAAGGTATAAACTGATCACTTCTCCCCCTCCCAGCTACAGGTTGAATAGAAGGGACAGATTTCAGCCTTGGTTGGCAATTAGTCCTGGAGAAGGACAACCAAATCCCAAACTGGTTGGATATGGGGCTGGCATCTCCATTTCATAAAAATCTGCTTGATACAGGAACCAACAGCGGGAATGCCTTCTGTGTTTACGGCTCTAGACTTATACTCCTCAGTGCAATCTACAAGATCTGAGTGAGTGATAAACTTTTTCATTCTCTTTACAAAAATTTTCATCATTGGTACCATGCAGAGCAGTTGAGATATTGTTATTTTAGATTGCTTTATTTTTTTTCAACTTTAAGCTCTGATTAAATTTCTTTTTTTAAGCATTTAAAATTTTGAGACCTTATTAAACTAGATCCATCAGAAATAGGGATTTGCTTTCTTGGTAGAAAATAGCCTCAGAAAATTAAGAACTAAAAGTTTCTGTTGAAGGCAAATTCTTGAACAATGTCTGGCACTTAAATTCCTTTTGGAATGCAATTAGTTTCACTCACCTGATTCCTTAAAGCTTTAAGAAGATTTTAATATAACAAAAGATCCGATAGTCGCAAGCAAAGGATTAGAGCAACAAAGAAGATAACTCTGTTCTTAAAACTGATGGGAAAATTAAATAAGAAATTTAAAAAATTATTTTTAAACATATCTAAGGTGCTGAAATTAATACCAATAATTAAACAGAGAAATTACCAAAACATTTAGTGTCTGGCAAGACGGAAATAAAAATTCTATGGGCATTGAAGCTGCAAGCTGTATGCATGAATAAGTATTCTATAAAGATGTGTCTATGGAAGAAATGCAACTATTTATTAATATAATGTAATTTATCTGAAGTCTCTTGTAGAATATTCAAATAGAAAATGGTGCTGCTAAGTTAAGTAATGGAATCTTTAGATCTCCTTGAAATTAAGTAGGCCTTACTTAGTATAAGTAGATATGTTTGTCAACTTCAGTTGGCTCTTCTACAGTTGCCCACATTCCCAATACACTTTCTCTCTTTTTCTCAATACTCACCATTTATTCTTCTCTTTATGGGTCATTCCTTTCCAACCAAGAAACAACAAAGAGCTCGTCTCTTTCCCAACACTTGATTCTTTTTAGAAATAATTTGCTTCCTACATTTACATAATCTTTTATATTTATCTGTTAATAAACTCTTTCTTGACTGCATTTTTTCCTGGGGGTTTTGAAGGTGTCAAAAATAAACCAGGCTTTTGAAGATATAGAAATAAACAATTGTGAATCAGATATTGTGTGTGTGTGTGTGTGATAAAAAAAATCTGGTTAGTTGAAAGTTTCAGTTTACTGTGCCTCCAGCCAGTATAAAGTACTTGAAATTTTATGGAAGAAAGTAAACTAAAGCTGACTAAACTAAGTCTGGCTGAAAAGTTTTGTTTTGCTCTAAAGTGTTTTACTTGTACAGCATGATTTTGATAGTTTTACAAATTTTGAGAAAAGTGCCCTTCAGTTATCGTTAGTTGTGATTTAATTTTAAAATCTATTTTGAGTAAAACATTTCCCTGTTTAGTCAATAGATAAGCTGTCTTTCTGCAGTAGACAGACAATTAACACATCTTAAAAGAGCTGAATTTCCTGTAACAGATTTTAACACAAAACACTCTTAGTAGTCAAATAAAAAAACAAATATCCATGTTATTACAGGTCCAAGAAACTTTGCTTACATACTGGGAAATTAGAGACCATAAGTGTTTACCTTTGTCTTAACATTTCAAAACAGTGCTCTATGTAAATTATATCAAACTGGTATAAAAACTGATATTTTTTATTACATTTTAAGTGTTAATCTATTTTTCATGAAGCTAAGCATGAGTTTTCAGCCTAATTGATTGATTTGTTTTTACGATTTATCAGCACTTTGAAGGTTATTAAAAGCCAAAGAGTATTATTTTTCTTTTTTAATCAGTATCACCTCATGCAAGGCAGTAAAGTCACTAAGACATGAGGGGTTACAGTGTGTGAAAGAATTAGGAACAAAAACACTAATAAGAGCAGGAAGAGGAAAGAGTAATCAGGAGGACAGTAGATAGCGATTGACATTGCATTTAAATTTTTGTAGATGTTGGCTGGAAAGTAGGAATCCACAAGGATTTCCACAAGCGATAAGTGCAAGTAAAGAAACTGTTAGTATAGAATCTATGACTACATCTATCCAGATCAGCTGTAAGTTGATGAAATCTTGGTGCCAGTCTAGTACTGTGCTTAAATTCAAAAAATTCTCATAATGAAGAGCTCAACTGAACAATTACCATGAAAAGAAAAGACACAGAGAGGCAACCTTACAACGGTGGGTAAGTGACTAAAGTCTAGCCACCAGATCACTATAATATTACTGATTCTTCTTTTATCAAGGTAAATAGCAGGGGCACTGGATCATATGTGGCAGCAATATTTTAAGCATGGACGAATGGTAGACTTATAGATATATGGTTGTAAGAATAATTCTTTTTACTTGTGTGAATATTGCATTAGCAATTTTTTTTGGACATGATAATGAACTTTCTAGATGCAAGACCCACTATTTAACCCATAGGTAGAGGGAGGCAAGATTTTTCAGCCCAGCTTTTAACTTTTAATATTTCAATGACGATTCACCTCTCATTTTTTTTTTTTTTTTTTTTGTCCACTTCATCTCTGACATCTCAGCCTGTAATTTTCAAATGTACTTTGAATCATTTCATTACTTTATCTGATACTCTAAAACAGGATTTTGGGAAAATCTCAGTCCAATCTGCTGTTATACCCTTTTGATCATTTCTTCACTATCACATTACTTCTGTTTCCAGGGAGGTGGGAGATGCCTCATTCATCAAAACTTAACAGCTGTTTCCTATAATAAACTTTGCTTCCCACATGTAAATTAAGACAACTTATAATGAATGATAACAACTCTCTGGCTCAGAAGGATGTCCAGTCGGAATTGCTTGTTTTAACAGTAACCACACTCTCCCATCCTAGTGTGCAGGGCATTTTCAGTTGAAGGCAAAATCAATACTTTTAATGTGATATTTTATTACCATTGAAAAATAACCTTTGGACTAGGGTATGCAAATTACCTACTCTTCACTCTTCTCATACTGTTATTTGAAGAATGGTAGTTAGGGTAGAAATCAATTGTAGGGGCATAATTCTTTACCTGGTGACAAATGTCTGTTTGTGTTAAGTGTTAGAGAATTAAAAAGGCGCTCAGCAGCTTGAAGATGATTTAGTTGTAAACTCTCTCTTTCTCTTTATATATATATATATATATATATGCATACACATCCACGATGAATATGTATGTAGGCAACAAGCAAAATAAGTTGGAAAAAAATGATGTAATGTGTTATACATTCATTTGGCTGTTATTTATGCCTTAAAAATGCAATGATAAAAAAAACAGTTGTTGGGTCATTGTGAATTTAGGACATCATAGAGAAGCAATAACTTTGTGTGAATATGGGGACAAACTAAAGAGAACTTGGTGGGTAGATAAGTTTCGATATTGGAGTTTAAGAAATTAGTTAAAAGCTTTCTTTGGCCAAATGGAGTAACAACTTGGGATTTGGTTTATATTTCTTCTATTCTGAAGATATTGTTAAGAAATTGTTTTTCAGCTATCTTTATCATGCATTTCATACTGTGAGATTTTACAGATACATTCATGTACTTGTAAAATCTATTATTCTGAACTCAAAAGATCAAATATCATAATTGAGTGATGGTTGCAATATTATTCAAGGAAGATAATTTACTGTTATTTAAAACTACTTTTTTTTTCTGGGTAATATTCTGGAATGCAAACAAGTCTGACAAAGTGATAAATTTCCTCATCTCTGTCTTTTCCTTTATGATTTGAAATTGTTTATATATATTTATCAATACTTGGCACATATGATATATTACAATTCTGTTGGTTTAGAGATACTTGAGCTGATTACAGTTTAAAAAATTATCAAAACGAAAATGGAAACGAACAGCTTAGAAAAAAAAAGTTAACTTGTGGAGCAAAATAAGCTTTATTCACAGTCTTTGATAACTCTTCATTTGCCACAATCCTGAATGCTGGTAATAAGGAATGAAGCTGCTTTCTTACAGACAGCTACTGAAACCAATTTCAGGGAAATTTGTTGCCAAATATGAATATTTTTTAAGGTTATGGTTTTAGTGATCAGGGAAATGTCCTCATGGGAGTCCATTCCACACAAAGAACCTGTTGGAGTGGAACTTCTTGCCAATGGAATACAGAGGGAATATGGATACTTACTGCTATGTACATGCCATGGCCACTCCTAGACCATGAACGTTAGACCTGGCAGAACTAAGGAATGTAGTTTGAGCACTTTCCATGTTAGTAGCGATGGAACTGTAAGAGACTTGCTACATCCTGCCTGTGAGAGAGAGGTTGGAGAGTGGAAAAATAATTCTTCTCTGACAAGGACTTGGAGATGTGCTAATTTTTTTTCATTAGTATTGATATGACAAATTTGGAAAACAGTTATTTTATTATTTTTTTTTTTAGTATAATATAATCATTTTATTTGCTCTCCTAATTGTTGGCACTCTCAGTATTGTATTCTGTTTGCTCAAACAATTCAGAAACAGAATTTGGATAATTACTTTTTGAAAAAAAAAAATTAAAAAATACTACCAAATTTTTTACCTGCTCTTATAACTATTGTCCCCCACTTCCTCTTTCTCTTCACCCCCCCCTTTTTTTTTTTTTTTTTTTTTTTTTTTTTTTTGTATGAAAAATTTAGTCAATCCCATTCACATTGACTGAGAGGTGAGGCATTATTTGAATTATTTTAATTTTTTTTTTTTATTTTCTCTTGCTGTAAAATGTTGACTTGAAACCAATCCTGGATGATTTTGTGAGGAAATTACTCTCTTCCTGTTTTGCTTGTATGCATTTGAAGGATTGGATTGGCATCTTTCAGACCCTTTACTGTTTTTTTTTAAAACAGCTGCATCACTAAAAGTATGTTGATAAAAAGCCACTGCTTTGTACAAAGATATTTGCATTATGGCAAAACTTAAAGAATTGCTAAGAAGCAAACAAGTTGGGTGGTGCTGCATTGATTGTCCAAAATGGCTTTCACAGTTAGTTGGCTAATTGTCAGTTCGCCATTGCTATTATGGGCAAAGAGTATCAGTAACAACTTCTATCAATGAGACTATGAGTCTTATCAAGTCCCACGTGGTGGTTTGCATGTCATGTCTTATAATCAGGAATAAAAATGGTATTACACTATTTCTGATGCAAATTAATACAACAATTACCTTGTTTTGAGGAGACCTCAGTTCAGTGTTAATAGAATTGAGTTTTCTCATCCATCTACAGCGTTATAAGCAAGTGTTATTTTATTATTGAATTGATTTTTTTTTATAGTTTATCAAACTTTTTGGGGTTATTTAAAGTCATAAAATATTTTTTTTTAGACTCTAAGAATTTTGAGGGATAAGAGATGGATTTTTACTTTTCCCAAGGGTATTTGCCTATAAGCAAATACAACAAACCTGATTGAAATTGGAACTCTGCTCGCTGATCTCTAATTCCAAGCTGTTATCCATTGCACCATCTGCACATCCAAGCATATAGCACCTGATATTCTCAAGTGGTCACTAATCTAGGTACTTAGCCGACTTGATGTTGCTTAATTTTTCTGATCATACTAGATTGTACATTTGAATGACTGAATCAGCTCCTTCGATATTTTATCCATTTTGATGGTTTCTCTTTACCAAAATATTTTGGGCCAATTCTTCAAAAGATTTTAATTGTGTTCTTTGTATGATTTCAGCTCATCAAAAGCCAAAAGGCTCATTTTTTATGTAAATAAATAGCATTAATGATTTCAGGAAAATCAGTTCAGTATTTGCGAAAGATTTTACTGTACAAAACTTTTATCATGCAAACAGAAACTGGAATAATCAGTTTGCACTAAACACTCTCAAATTTTTCAAAAGAGAAATTTGTAATGAAATTTAAGAGGCAGGTTTAAATTACCTGATGACATTAGCTATTCTAATTTCACATCTTAATCATTTTCAAAGTTTTTATTCAGTTGAGGCTAAATCTTTCATAATTCTTATATATTTACAGAATAAAATTCGATATTGTAAAGTTATAAATGTTATATATACGTCAGCAGAAAGCATTTAAATGGTTACAACTTTCGTACGGAAGTTTGTATGACTATTGTCACAAAGTAATTAAATTTATTTCCCTTCATATTGTTTTTATTTGCTTCTCCGCATTGATTTTCCTGAAAAGGCTGCTAGCTTTAAGGAGACACACTATCCAACATTCTATTTCCTTAGCCGTTTATGTTGTGAGTCTCTTTAAATAGAAAGTTTAAAATTTCTGATTCAGAAAGTGGAGGAATTTATTTTTACTCCTGCTTGATCTTTTATTAAACGTCTAATTGCTTCCAGTGTCTGTTTCAAAGCACCTCTGCAGGTTTTGTTGTTGCCTATCACTAATATTTAAGATTGGCTTTTCACACTTCTCATTTGATAGTTTGCAATACAAAGGAAAACAATTTTAACTATGGATCCATAAACTGGTGCATTATTATATTTAGAGAGATACACATAAGAGCAGGCTTCATTTGAGATGATGTTTCTTTTTTTTCCACTGTTCTTTGATCTCTAATGGTCTGTATTGTCAAACTGATTAAATGGAATTTGGTAGGCAAAAATATTTAAAATTAACACAGCAGTTACTACCTGTATCTATTCAAATGAGAGAACCTCCATTTCACAATTTAAAATTTACTATATATTTTCAAAGAAAGTTTTTTTTCTCAAAAGATTTCAGTTATCTCTTTTTCAGAACATTATTGGCAACACATATTTTGGTCATTTACAAAGTTATTCTTCATAATATCTTGAATAGGTTTTTGCTATTAGTTATCAGGATAAATGTCTAACTTAGATAACCATTGGGATAAACTTATTGTTATATATCTAAAATTCTTATGCAATCTTGTCCCAGAACAATTTAACTCAAACATAAGCATCTAGTAATTTTTCAAATGGCTTCTTTTTTTTTTTAATCCAACATTATTTGTTATTGCTATAAACATTTTTAGTGGGTGAATATGTTTCAGTTGCTATCCTTGTTTTATTTAGATATAGCATTATTGTGTGATAACCTTTAGGTTTTTAAACTCTTCTCTTAATTTCATGTCATCTGTACTTATTTAATATCTTATGTTCTTTATTTATATGCAGATCCTATGAATGAGATCAAACTAGGGATTTGATATATATGTATATATTTACAATAATAATAAAATTTTGTGTCAAAGACACGTTATAATGCTCAATATAAATTGTAAAAATACAGAGCAAACATATATGATAAAAAAAAAAATGGAACTTGATGTGCTTTTGCTAATTTTCCCACATCTGTTAGTTTCATGTTCAGTCCAATCTTCATGTAGTAGAGAGAAACTATTTTTTCTTAGTTTAGAAATACATCAGTAAGATGACTACAGCCACATCATCAGTGATGTTGCCCTGAGATCCTTAGAAGTTTCAGTTTTATCCAACATCAGACTCCTTCACTCATGCTGGTGGTGATCAAATACCAACATGTGTCCACGCAACAAACCCTATGAAAATATCAATCGCAGGATGCAAATGGCTATATATATATATATATATATATATATATATATATATATATATATATATATATAGCGATGGATAAATTGTCATCTAAATAATGCAAAAATTGAAAATAACACTGACATCTCATTTTACTAGATATATTTCCCAAAAATTACATAAAAATATCTTGAAATACTTAAGAGTTAATTTATTAAATAAAATTGCTGTTGGCTTCAACCACAGTGTCTAGACGACTTCAAAATCTCTTGCAACTCTTCTGAATGGTCTCCTTATTTAAGATGATAAATGTGGTCATAATCCTTGGCTTCAGTTCGTCTTTGGTGTTACAAGGAGATTTTTTTTGGTCTCTTGCTCACCTGTGCTCCACACACAATAATCAAGAGTGATGTATTCTGCAGAGTTAGGAGGCCAGTTGTAATGAGTGATGAGATCACAGAAATTGTTTGACAGCCATGACTTGGTTCTCCTGTTTGTGTGGCATGGTGCAGAGTCTTGTGGCCAAACATAGGGTCTTCCAGCAGCACTACATCCTCAAGGCACTTGATATAGGCCTCCATGTTGAGTCTGAGGCCCTCAACAAAAAATTTGGGAGTTCTTTTCTTCTTAGAATGATCAGAGTGAGTTTTCCAAGCTGCTGTCATCTTTGTCATCACCATTAGACTCATCCAACTCTTTCCGAATCCTCTGCACTGTCCTCAGATTGAAATGTTTGTATTGGAGCTTCTGGTACAAATGCCAAGCAGTACAGCGTGCCATTTCCAAATTTCTGGTAGAGTGAAATGTGTCATGGTACTCTTTTGCTCACTGACAGTGCCCAACTGACCCTATTATACTGTGCAGTTGCCAAAATTAAAAACAAAGCAAAATCAAAAATATAAAATGGCAACATTTTACCCATCACATGCTGTGTGTGTGTATATATATATATATATATATATATATATATATATATATATATATATATATATATAAATGTGCACACACAATAGGGTTGAATTGATTAATCAGCTGATAATCTGTAATTGGTCATATCAGTATTTGTTGGTGAATTAGACATTGGTTTACAAACTAATAAGTTTTTATACTCCATCATTTTTGTTTGTTATATCTCAGAAACTTTGTCCCTGCCTTAAGGATTATCAGTTTATCTTAGAAATGGAAGGAATTTAAATAATATTTGTATAGATTTGATTACTTTTTTGCCAGTTTTTATTGAGAATAATTAGAGATTAAGCAATGCAGCTCTTATATATATATATAAACAATATAATATGAGTATTGTTTTTCTTTTATTGACTTTGTTTGTATACTTTTATATTTTACATTGATCATTGTTCTTGTAGTGTCCTTTTTTATTATTATTTTCTCTCTCTCTATATATATATATCTATCTATCTATCTATCTATATATATATATATATATATATATATATATATATAGAGAGAGAGAGAGAGATATCATATTATTTTTCTGTCAAGATAGAAGTTCACCATATTTTCCAAGACAGTTTTATTATATGTTTAGGCTCTTGTATAATTTTGTTCTCATAACCCAACACCTCTCAAGTTTCAGGGCTGTCACACACACACACAAAATGTATATTACTGATAGCTTATATATCAAAGTGGAAATTTGGAATAGATTCCTCAAACCAAGATGTATAGTAAGCTGACTACTGAGGAAGCTTCAATGAATGATATCTCAGTAAATGATTTGTGCTGTGCACATATATATATATATTTTTTTACTGCCTAATGACTTCAGTCAATATTTCACTTAAAAAAAATGGTAAATGTTTCTAAGGAAAATACCTTATTTCATCCTTTGTTCTTAATGAAGGGAAGATGTTCAGAAATTAACACTACAATTATACTGACGTTTTCCACTTTAGTTGAGTGAAAATATTTTAATTCAAAGGTAATTTTTCATAACACATTTTGTTTGCTGCTTTATCATCTATTTTCATGGTAGGGGGTGAATGAAATATTTATATTTACATAATAATTAGTATTTTAATCAATATTTCTGTGTGCATGCATGTGTTTGGTTAATGAGTTTGATTTTTTTATTAATTTTTTCCTTGTAATTTGGGTACTTTCTAGAAGTGTTCTATGTGACACTTAGAAGTCTGGTGCTTACATTGTCTAATTTTGTTTTCCTTTTCAGGTATGCTATGAAATGCTTGGACAAGAAGAGAATTAAGATGAAGGGTGGTGAAACTTTGGCATTAAATGAAAGAATCATGCTATCTCTAGTCAGTACAGGGGTAAGTATAATTCATCACTTAACTTGTTACAGGTCAAAAAGAAAATAACATTTCTCAGATCTTGCATTTTATTTTCTTTGTATAGTAAGAGAATTTTTACTTTCTTCTTACATAATTATTTTTAAGTTGAGCCTATAAACAATAAGAAGAAAAAACTGGGAAATTTTTTTTTTGTTCATTTTAACTATTTTCCTCAAAGAGGGACTTTTTTTTTCTTTTTTTTTTTAAATGTCTTCAGAATACAAATGCACTTATAAAAACACTCTGCATTAAAAATGTCTCTCTAGACAGATTTGCAATTAACAAAAGTCAAAATTGATTTTTCCCCCCCTTTTATTTTGATTCTCTTTATATGGTAAATAATCAAGACTTTTCCCTAAATAGACAGCATTCCATTTGTCTTATGTATTTTTAAATTAGAGGCTTTTCCAGTTCTCTTTACTCTCTAATTTCATTAGGTGGAGGTAGGGAAATCTGAAATCTACAGGTGAATTTCTTGTGCATGTGAATGGAATTTCTAGATCTTTCTTTGTTCAAATTTTCATTAATCTATTTCTCTTACTTTCATTAACGTTTTACCTCTGTTCATCATTAGGAATTTTTTACTCTCTGATTAATTATATTAAATTCATTTGTTTTAATCAAGTTCAATTTCTGTGTGTTTTGTTTTCAAAGGGATGCATTTTATTTTTTGTTCTATTACAACAATGCTTTGCCTTTATCTAATCTTGGATCTTTGCTTCATTCTGAAGGTTTTACTGCAAAATGTGATGCAGTTAGAATTATAATAGCACTGCTCTATCTTAATTCCTGACCCCATCTGCTAAAAATCCATTTCTTCCTCATTTGCACTTCATAACAAATAAATGGACAGAAAAGATTTGCTCAGAAAAATTTATGTCAAAAACTGCAAAATCTCATCATTAAATCTGCTTTTAAATATTAAATATGGCTGTTGGGATTTTTCTTTAGATCCTTACGCATTGCTCTGATTGAGCAATGTGATAATGATAATTTCTGTTTCTTTCAAACCTAAGTTAGGGATGAGCACAAAAACTAAAAGAGGATAATTTTATGTCAGATTTTATTTTCTTAGTGTCTTCAAAAAAAAAATTTGTACTAATCAACTGATGTTGATAAAATTTTCAGGATATGTTTATATGAGTAATATAACATCTAATTTTCAGTTTATAATATCTGTTCTCATTAAAAAAAATATTGGTAATAACTTGTTTGGGTAATGCTAGATTTTATTATAAACAAAACAATGTTGTATTTATAAATATATCCAAAAGACCTAGCTTGTAGAAATATATATTTTATTAACACAGTATCCTATATGCATGAATAAATTATTATTTTATATGTTAATATACTCTCCTTGACATTCTATAACCTCATAAATGTTTTGTTAACTGATTTTTGTTAACTTTTCTACTTTTGATGTTTTACTTTTATGTTTTGATTAAAACCCTACCTGCAGAAGTTTTTTATAGCTTTCCAGTAATTTTCTTTGCTTGAATATTTTTTCTGGTTTCTTATACATCTCTTTTGATAATTAACTACAAGTTTTCTAGTGGATTAAAATCTGGAGAGGCAGTGGGTGCATTTCATTAATATGGTGTCTTTGAAAACATTTTTGGCAAGGAGGGCAATAGTTATCTTTGTAGAATATAAAGGAGCATGATCTTAGATAAATATGATACTCTTTGGACTAAAGCTCTTGACTGTCACCTACACCACTCAAAAAGTATCTTGTCCAAGAACTTACAACAATTCTCTGCATTTATCTTGATATCATTAACCACTTTGAAGGGACCTATAATTTCACTACCTACGATATATGTGTTGCAGTGTAATGGATATTGACTCAGAATGCGAGCTCAAAGAGCTGCATTCGAACCCCAGTCATGTTTGTTAGATTCACTTAGAAAAGGTATGAATCCATTTCTTCTCCTCCCAGCTATGGGTTGAATAGCAGGACAGACTGGGTTCTTTAGCTTTGATTGGTAACCAGTCTACTTCAGAAAGAAATGGCAACCTTCTGCAAGGAAATAATCTTCTTCCTTGTCAGTCATATATCAAAAGATACATTATTGCCCAAGCATATATCATGTATGGCACTTAACTATAATACTAGCACAAACACCTCCATTGCACTGTTGTCATCTAAGTTGTGATGGTGAACTATTTTCATGAAGAACCCAAACTCTAGCCTGACCTTCAGGTCAATCCAATGTAGCTCTACATTCATCACTAAAAATTGAAAAATGAGGTGGAAGTCATCCTGGTGTTTTTTTTACTCACTCGGATTACCAAAGAAATTTATAATCACTGACCTGTTTAGGTGTTAAATAAACACTGAGCTGAAAATTAAAACGAAGCCACTTTAGATTAATTAAAGGTTTGTCGTCATCTGCAAAGTTAAAGTGCTTATCTCAATGAAAGAAGGCTTGTAAAAAAAAAATAAAAATAAAACTCAATGTACAATTTGATGCTGTAAAGTGTGTTATTAAACTGCAGTCGTGACTATTTGAAACAAAGCTGCATACTGTTGACTGGGTTAGAATCAGCTGTGAGTGATTCCTTATAATTACCCTACTTTACCAACAGACACACACAGACTGTGTAGAGAGAAAACAACTATAATTATTTTCGCATTTCACTCAGAGTTAAATAGACAAATTAGACATTTGATAATTTGCTTTTAAATGTTTCTGTTCATGATAAAATCTTTTGCTATTTTTCAGTAGGTACCTCCACAGATTCACAATACTATGATTTTTTAAAAATGAACGATCTTTCTTGAAGCTTTTATTTTAGTTTTAATTTCAAGCTAATAGATTAAATTTAATATTTTCAATAAGGAAAATACATTGCTGGATTTCAAAACCAATTTAAATTGCCTGTAAGGAGTTTTCATTTGAAATTGTTGAAAATATCGCAGAAATGCATTTTTTTAAACACGGTGGTAGTTGTTTTTTAAGGAGTTGGCATGTTGACAGCTTGAATGACAGATGGAAGTTTATCTAATGTTTTTTGACATTGGATATATCTCTAAAGAATAATTGAGGAATATAATGTGAGTGTCTTTTTTATATAATGTTTAAGTACTCGGTAATCTTAAAAATTTACGAAAATATTCTCTGTAATCTAATCTTTTATTGAGTTTTAGATACTTTGGCTCTAAATTTACTATAGTTGTTGCTCTTATTTTCTGATAATGTCATGTATGAACATCCATATCTACAAAAATTGGCACGTTTATACACTTACAAAAAAAATTCAAAAATTTTTTTAAAAATATTGATGTTTGATTTGTAATAAGGTTTTCCAATTATGATTAGTAAATATAGTTTTTATTTAATAACAATATCACCCAATGGGGACAAAGTAATACAGAAATTTAAAACATTTCAAACTTTATAATTATTTTAATGAAAATTTTAAAAAATGAAAACAATTCTTGTAAAAATTCATTATCCATGAAAAAAAAATTTTTTTTTTCTTAAGACAATAGTATCTATAATATATTTTATACATAAAAACAATTAAAAGCTTTTCTAATTAAATAATGTCTTAGTTTTATTGCATTTCTTATTTTACTATTAAGAGCAGATTTTTGGTAAATGGTGTTTCTGTTTTATGAAAAAAATTGATGGTTTAAATTCTCCAAGGAGTTCTGCATATAACTAATATAGACATTAATTGGGATAAAATTTAATTTCTCAAAATTTCTTAAAATTAAATAACTCAGGATTGGGAGTAACAAACTTTAAAAAATATTTTTACCAAGATTTTCCTTTTAAAACTTTCTAAAATAATTTTATTCATTTGATAATAAGTCCTGAAAGTTTCATTAAAATCCTACAATTATTTGACTTTTGCAAAAATTTCCAAATTATTGTGTTTTTCACTGCAAAAATGATGCTAAAATTTCCCATACTAATCTTTGGTTCTCTGCTGATGTAAGAAGAACAAGATTTTTAACCAAAATTTTGAATGTTCTAAGAAGGATAAAAAATAAATATGATTCAATAATCAAAAAATCCTTTGGTCTTTGCTAATTTTTTTAGCAAATCATTGGCGTTACCTATTTTTGAGGGAATCTTTGTTTAACTATTAGTCAAAAAAATGATTGGTCAAGTTTCATAAAATTGTTTTAATTTTTGAATCATAATTGTATGATTATTATTTACTGAAAGTTAAAATTATTAAATTTTTATATCAGTTATAAGAATCTCAAGAAATATGCCAGTTGTTCACAGGATTTCTTGTTTAATTCATAATTTTGCATTTCAATAGTTTTATAAAATTGCTTTTTAACTGTTTAATAAAGTTTGTTTTTGTTTTTAATTTATATAAAATAAATCATAAAAAATTCTTATATCTTACAAAATATGGAGAATAATTTAAAAAAAATTTAATGATTGAGTTTTTTAAAAATTATCTTGTTGGAAGTATTCAGTTTTATTTTCTATTTGCTTATGGAATGTTATTTTCTAAAATATGCTTAAATAACTTTAATTAAAATGTATTTGATTTATTTATTTCCAACTTTTGAGATTAGACTGAAGAAAATTCTAATTTCAGTTTTTTGTACATCTTCGGATCAAGGAATTGGGAATATTTTTCAATTGTGATTTTAGATGATAGTCAGAAAACAGTGCTGATAGGTTGCCTAAGAACCAGGCTGCATTCCTGAAGAAAATTAATGACTCTTCAAACCTTGCACAAAAATGAAACATTTGTTTTTTAAATGTCAGAAAAAGAAAAACAGTAAATTTTCCTTCTGAATATTTTACTTTTTGTTTAGGAACTTTTTCTAGTGGAAACATTCTCGTTTTTTAATAACTTCAGTATTAGAATTTCTCTAATACACTGGAGTTTTGTGTTTGTTTTGACTTTTCCACACAAATCTTAATATGTTGTTTTTTTTTTTTTTTTTTCAGGAATGTCCATTCATAGTGTGTATGACATATGCATTTCAAACCCCTGAAAAACTGTGTTTCATTCTTGATTTGATGAATGGCGGTGATCTGCATTACCATTTATCACAGCATGGTGTTTTCTCAGAACAGGAAGTAAAGTTTTATGCAGCAGAAGTAATATTGGGTTTGGAACACATGCATGTACGAGGTGTTGTGTACCGAGATCTGAAGGTAAAAATATTTCCTATTATCAAGATTCAAAAAATCATCTTTTCACTATTTCAGTCCCAGACAAGTTTATTCATTTTAAATTGACCGTCAATTTTTTTCTCTGTTTATTCCCTGTCCAATTTAGATGTTTAGGCACAGTTGTTAGAACCATTGATATTTTTTTATTTTTTTTTTTTTATTTTTTTTTTTTACTACACTTTCTTTCAGTTTGATTTCTGTTGATTTTTGTTACAATTTTAATATTATTATTCTTATCATCATCATCATAGTCATCAGTCCCATAGCTGGATGTGGTTGTAGGGTTTCTGCACATTTTGAGCACCTGTCCAATTCGCTCCACATAGCTGAGTTGAAAGTCAGAGATGTATTCATTCATGCATATCATATCTTGCACAAATACTGCTCCAGATCATACCACAGCTGATGTTCTTCAACCTGAAGGCTTGCCTTGGTCATGGATGCATGGTCATTGATTTCATCAGGAGAATCCTCTACCTGGCCATTGACATCTGCCCAGTAATGCCATGTCACTACTGCACTGGCTGCTGGCATAGCTATGGAGCCCAGTCTACCCTATTGTGTGCTTAGATGGCAATTGACCTTACAAGAATGTTCATACCCACTTTGGCAGGAACCAGTTTAGTTGCCAATGACTTGGCTGTGTGGCAGGTAGTACTGGGTTACATAGTACCAGTAATACTATGACCGACCTGAAATTATTTTTCTATGATTCATAAATCAGTAGTGTGGATTAGAAGTCAAGAATAACCCTTTGAAAAAATTTTAAATCTTATTTCTTATCCATGTGAATTTATCTTTCACTGATAGTGTTTTTACTAATTTGGCTACAGTGACTTTATTGACACGTACCACTCAAATAAACCACATAGTTATATTCTTTGTCTCTGATCACTATATGTTACCACCATGTCATTCATTTATTTCCATTGGTACTATTAGATATAATAATATATAAAATAATATATAAGATATAATAATTTATGAATTTCTTAGATGTTTGTTTTTATTATTAATATATGACTAGTCTTTCTTTCATCTTATTTTTCTTGATTTTACTCGCAACTCTCAAATCCTTGCTTTATAGTTGTAGAATAACAGAAAAAGCAACAGAAATAAGATGAAAAAAGTAGTCAAATATTATTATTAATGATAATAATGTTTCATTAAAGAAATTTATAAACTGTAATACAAACCAACTTTGAGCTTTCATTTCAAATTGTTACTAAGATGGATTATTTATTTGCCACTTTCATTCTTAACATTTAATTTAAAGATAAATGTTTATTTTCAAAATTTTTCTTTTTTTTTCGATATTGCTGTGTATAATTAAGATTTTGCATTCAGAAAGATAAAAAAATTTAATAGATTTGCTAAATGAAATGTTTCATAATGGTTGAGGTATCAGGTGTGGTTGCTAAAAATTAAATCGCTAAATCTCTAAACAGAATACATTTTTAATAACTGTTTATATAAGGAATATATCTATAATATAATATATAACATAAACTGTTCTGATGAACTTTTCCCTATGGTACCTAGACTTCATGAATTTAAGTGCAGTGTTAGGTTGGCAGCAAAGTCTCCTCATTTTACAGATGAAATGGCAAAGATGTAACCGTAATTTCTATACTTCAATCAGTTTCTTCTCTTGAACTTCTCACTTGTGAAACTCTCTACCAGCTTCTTGCTTTCCAGTTAATTTTGATCTTCAGAAATTTTTTATGTAATGTCAATGGTTGTTTTTTAAATTCCTGTTTTTATTTTTTATTTTTCTCATATTCTTTTACATTGGTAACCCTTGCATCTTCATGGCTTTATTGGCTTGGTTTGGGGGAAATTAAAAAAAAAAAAAAAAAAAAAAAAAAAAAATGTACCAAATAGTTATACTGCATATGTTCTTATCAATTTTCTTACAGCCAAATAATGCTGGAAACTCTGATTCTCATTCAAACACCAAAGTTAAGCAGTGTTGAGGTTGGTCAGTATTTAAATGGGGGACAGCTTGGGAATATGGGTACTGTTAAGTGACATCCAAAATATGTTTTAGCTTTAAATAACCTGCAAAGGAGTGATAAGCTGTAAAAAAGCAATCAGTCATTTATTTTTGTTTTTCCCTAAAGCAGATGTTTATGAGATCTTAAAGAATATTAGTAAGTGGATAAAACAAAACAAAAAAAAATCTATCTTTCTAGTTGGATGACTCTGGCTGTTCCTAAAAAAATAATGAGTACGCTGGGATAGAACCTATACTGATTATTATTCACAGATTGTGAATGATAATTCCAATGTAAGCCATTTTTGTTTTCTGCTTATAAAGTTTTTGCCATGGAGAACATGTAAATGCAGGAGTGAATTATTTTTTTTCTTTTCTTTTTTTTCACCAACAGAAAATTTATTTGCAACTATATCCTCTTTATTTTAAATGAAACATTTTTAACTATTAATTTTTAATTTTGATTAGAAATGTTATTTTATCTTAATTTTTAAATTAATCATAGTTTATCATGCTGAGGATTTAATTTTATTTACATACAAATATAAAAAGAATAAAAATTTAAACTTTCACAAAATTATATTTTAATTATTTTTTTTTCTTCCCTAAAAGAACTTTTTGACTGGAATTGAAATCTACTTCTAGAGACACTACTCAGACTTACTTACTTACTATTAGACACTCATCCACCCCACCCACCCCAAAAAACACCTTCTAATGTTGTGATTTATGCTTCAAGAATGACTTCCTCACAAAAGACATAAGTATGATGAGAAAGTGGTGATCTGGATGAGGGTTTCAATCTGTCCAGACAGTTACTTGGTGTTAAATATAAATATCTGTATCTTTATGTTTAGGAAATGTTATTCATGTACTTACAAACATGGATAAAAAAAAAAGAAAAGAAAAGATAATTCAGTACTCAATTTCTTGAAGATTTCAGCTTAAACCAACCATGTTTATACTAATGCAACTAGTTTGTTTTGACATCATTCATATATCTGCACACATGATTGCTCCTTTATTAAAAGAAAAATTAAACTGAATGAAATATCTCAAGTTTATAACCCCAAAAGGGCAAGCCCAAAATGCAAATTACAGATCAGGCATACTAAAATCAAGCAGGTACAGAAATTTAAATATCTGGAAGTGTTCTTACAAAGGATGGAAAGTCTGACACAGATCTGAAGTTGTTTTGGGATGGCCAAAATGCATTCCAAAAGCTGAGCAGAGTATTACTAGACAGGAAAATTTTGTTAGAAACACAGAAAAGAGTATTGAATTGTCACGTGATATCTGTCCTCTTATATGGCAGCGAATGTTGGACGATTTCCTCAAAGATAAAGAAGAGACTTGAAGCAACAGAAATGTGATTCTACAGAAAGATGCTAATGATACCATGTGCCAAACATGTGAGCAGCGATGAGGTTTTGGAGAGAATGGAAACAAAGAAATGGATGGAAAACATCAGGAAGAGGCAATTGAAATTTCTGGGGTACATAATGAAGGAGGAAGGCTAGAGAAAAATCTGATATTCACAGGACAGACTGAGGGCAAGAGGGACAGAGGAAAGCAGTGAATAACATACTTGATAGGCTTGAGCAAATGGATGGCGGAACAAGGTTTGAGAGAAATAACAAAAAGACAAAATTTCTTAAGAGCTATAAGGGACAGGGAGATGTGGAGAGCCGTGATCGCCTATGTCTTTGAAGTGCACGGCACATAAAAGAAGAAAGCCCAATTCTTTTTTTTCAGTTCTCTTTGCTAATTGTAAAAGTAACTCCATTATCCATGTCCTTTTGAACATTTCTTTTCTCCCTCTAGTTTTCATTTAGGATTTGCCTAAAAATGTCTCTTTTCTGGGGATTTGACATATGAAGTGTTTTCTCTCTTATCTCGAGTGGATAAACTTTCTTTTATTGCTGATGTGAACAGTCTGACCTCTTCCAACATCTACATTCAGGAAATTGAATCTGGATAAGGAAGGCCTATCTGCTGTCCTCAATACAGCTTTTTTGTAGGTGGGGTATGCTTACTCTTGGTCATAAACTTTGTGTTTACAACCAGATAGCCATTCTTATGCCACCTCTGTTAATAATAAGCTTTCGTTTTTGATTTGGGAATCCTCTATTGTAAATGATGACAATGTTACCTTGCAAATGATTTTGTTTTATTTATAGATCTGGATGGAAAGTAGAGGAATTATGAAGTAACTGACTGGTTGCATAAGAATCCAGTCAAAACATTCATTATTCCCTGTCCCGTAATTAACACCCACATCTTTGATATACCACACATATCATTGTTCAAAATTTGATTGGTTCTAGCTAAAATCTCTCAGTTGTCAAAAGTTTACACTGAGTTTAATTACTAAGACTTTTAACTACTACACAATTTAGCATTCACTCTTTTCTCTTATAGATTTTGTATTGTTAAAGACTTCCTTCACTCAGACTATTCAAAAATTCTATTACTAGAATTTTATTTTGCATCATTGTAGTAAAACTTAGGCTCTGGGGTTTAGACTTTGTTCTGGAGACTATTAATCTATTTTTTTAGCACTTTCACTGCTGCATTATGTCATTGTTGCCTGACTGTGCTGGCCCATTTTGTGAAAAACAGAAAATTACCATTTACTGAAAATAAATCACTATAAAGAGATACTGGCAGCAATTTCTAATGGGCACCACCATTTTGGTTTCAATAGAATACACTACAGTACAGACTAAGCTAAATGACAATCCCAACACACAATATCATAAAAATATGTCACAAAATATTTGTATTCTATGCTACTCTGTCTACACTGGTTTGGAAATAGCATTAAACACTTGGTACTTTATAAAACAAATACTGACATTTCCCAATGTCTCGAAAACATGTATACATTAACAACAAGCAGTGCAGGATTTACTTATAGAATTAGCAGGCTGAAGCCCAGGGCCTCAAAATCTATGGGGTCTCCAGCCAAAGTGTATATTTTTGACACATAGGCCTTTCTTACACATGTTGTCATAAAGCATTGTAGACTCTAAACAACCCTTCAGTATTGTTCAATTTCAGAATAATTCTATTTTAACTCTGTTAGCATTGATTTCTTTATAGATTTTTTTAATTTTAAAATTCATGCTTTTTTCACTCACATACTGCACTTAACAATAACATCTTATGTCCTTTAGAGATGGCCTCACAAGTGGAATAGGGCCTCTCTTCTAAATCCGGCTGTGACAGTAGGTATATAAGTTTCATAAAGATATATATGTACAACAACAACAGTGGGAGTGTTATGAAATAAACTGAAATTGTTTTTAATACTAAATCCTACATTTTGAATTTATTACTAGAAGGATATTTTGAAATAATAAAAATATATGAAAATCTGTAGGCATATATCACATATTTGATACATATCATATGATCATGTCATATATTTTTTTATATAAAAAAAATATGAAAATCTTCAGACATATAGCATTAATCATACTGAGAACTGAGGGATAAAATGGGTATATTGTGTGTGTATATTTATACATATATGTAATTGTGTACATGCATATATATATAGTGTGTACACAGCTTTATATATATATAATTGTTTTGATTGATAATCTATTATGCATTTGTTATGGTTTTACATTAATATTCACCTGAAATGTGTATGTCAGATGTTCATTTATCACCATACAAAGTAATTAGACATACCATCTGCCAGCCTTTGTACTTGTTAATGTTCAGTTAGATTATTTTTCTCTAGTCACTTGTTTTCCTTTCAAAGAAAAAGAGAGAGCAAACTCATCTACCATTCACACACTTTTATTTCATTTCACATCATCTTAACATATTTGTCTTTAGCTGTTGATTTCTTTCTTTTCTTTCTCTTTCTTCACTTCACTTATTCTCTGACTTGCAGCCTACACCTTTATGGATTGTAAGGAGATTTTAACATCTTTCATTAGTTGTTGATTTAGAGTTATCTCCCTTGACGTTTTAAAAATGACTTCATCTTTTGCCATCCCATAACTGGTTTATGGTGTTTGTCTATATTTTGTTTTAATTTATTTCTACAGAAAATAAACTGAAAACCTTAAATTATAATTGGGGAATATAATATATATATATATATATATATATATATATATATATATATATATATAATTTTAAAATCTATAAGAGATATTAATGATTACAGTTTGTTGTTTCCTATATTGAAAAAGTTGATTAAATAATAAATCTAAAAATTTATTGTAAATATTTTATAACACAAAAGTTCTCAATCTGTTTTCTGCACAAATAAACTTTGAAACAAAAAAGTAAAGTAAATTTTGCTAATATTTATAGTAAGGGAAAGTAAGAAAAAAACCAAGCAAGTAAGCCCTCAGATGTATTACAAGTAACACTTTTCAAATAAGTTTTGAATATTCAGTGAAGGAAAGGGTGTCATAGAAATTATTATACTCTTCATCTTTTCATGGTTTACAAACTTATTAACATTGCTGTCATTGTGAATCATATTTCTACAAACTTTTCACATATTTTTGTTTTTAGAGGGAGAATTTGATTTATGCAATGGGGTGTGGAAAGTTTCTTGGTTTATGCAATAATTTCTTCAAAAATGAAAAGAAAAGACAATTATAATGCTTGGTCAGATTGGTTAGGCTAAGAACTTTTCATTATCTCCCACCTCATACTGCATGATTCATGCATTTTGTAATTATTATTATTTTTTTTATTTCCTTGTTAAAATGCAACAGTCAAACTTAACATTTTTTTTTCATGGGTGTTTTTATTCACATATATAATGCATTATTTTTTAAAAAGAATTAATCTCACTACATTGAGGTTTTTGTTTGTTTGTTTATAAGCCCATTCATTAATGAAACTTCATCAATTGTGCTTCTTTTCTTTCAAAAAAAATATATATATATTTCTATTGTTTTTGTCTTTCCTGCTAATAAAATGCTTTCTTCTATCTCTTTGTCATATGGAAAGTACAAATTTTTCAACCCTGTAGACAGTTTAGCCTATATATGGAACCTTACTGTTTTACTTAAGCAATGTATATTGGGGCATTTTCTTCTTTTAACCTAATTCTATTTGATGAAACTTTTCTGTTGCTGTATTCTAGTACACTAAACTGTACACAAGATCTAATAATGCATAGACAGACCCTTTTTCTTTCTAAATCACAAGTGATACCTACTTTGTATCAAGAAAAATGAAAATCAGAAGACATTTTTATAGTTTGCTGTTTAATTTAACAAAATAAAAAACATCACAAAACAATTCTGGAGTCTGCATTTGGTGTATTGTCAGTTTCACTGTTCAACAACCTGCTATCAAAAATCAATGTTTATTCAATATGCACACACGCACATGCACTTTCTGTCATTTTTGTAAACCACTAAATACATCTAAAATTGAAATGTAACTCCTGTTGTATTAAGATATCTTTCTAAAGTTTGCAATTGCAGAAAAGTTTGACTAATCTAGGATTGGGTTCAGTTCAATAAGATTATTTTTTTTTTCCTAAAGCTAAAGCCATTCACTTGAGGCAAAAAAAAGTTTCTTTTCAAAATTATGATACTGGACACCAGTAAATGTTCTGAAACAAGTGTTGTAACTCTTGAAAAATGATTCTTACTTTATGAAAATGCACTTTTGGATTTCAGTCTTGTACTTTCTGTCCCCTGTTACTTCTGAGATATTTAAATTGTACTTTTTGGATTTTAGTATTTCCAATTGTGTAATTTATATGTTGCTCTATTCCTTTTGCTAACAACCGTACATTCCTTCTTCTTACTATTAATGTTTAGTCATTTATTCTTGCTTTCCTTCACTAACTTCTGTAGGGGTTCTTGTAGTTTCTTTTCTGTGTTTGCTATCAATACTGTGTTATCTGCATATCTTATGTTAAGATTGTGGCTGCTGATAATGAGTCCTGGTAGGACCTGTAATTCTCTCAGAATCAACTCACTGTATAGGTTGAATAAGTTCTGTGAGAAGGTGCATCCTTGTCTTACACCCCTTTCATTTTTTTTATATTTATTGAACTCTTTTTCTATCCGTATGCAGGCGGTTTACTCCCAGTATAGTTTCTTGATTATTATATAATATCCTTCCAAAATATGTCAAGCTTACCTAGCAGTTCTCACAGCTCTCTGAAACGTACTTTGTTGAATGCTTTTGCATAATTTTTAAAACACAGGTACACATCCTTCTGTATTTGTATTGCTCTTTCTGATATCATTCTGAGCATAAATATGACATTCCTTGTTTCAGTGCCTTTAAAAAACCCGCACTGTTCTTGTCCTATTTCTGGCCTGATTCTGCTGTGCACTGTATTCATTACTACTAAATTTTTCATTTTGCCAAATAGCTATTTTTTGATTTGATATCTTTGACCATTTCAAGTAAACTTGAAATTTAGATAGTGACAACTGAAATTTTTGGGACACATAATGAGAAAAGAAGGTTTGTAGAATTTGATACTCACAGGACATGTTGAAAGTAATAGGGACAGAGAGAAACAGCAAGTAAGTGAGCTAATAAACTTATGTAAATGGATGGGAGAGCAAAGAATGGAAGAGAGAGTTGAACTAAACAAACATTGCTAAAAGTCACAAATGATTGGAAATTATAGAGAGACATAAATGCCCACATCCTGAAGGCTCATAAAATACATTGTACAAGCACCCCCCCTCTCTCTCTCTTTCTCTCTAACATCTTGGCCAGAAGTATGAACAGTCAAAACCATGTATGTGGGACAGTCTCAGCATATGTGAATGGTTTTTATATTGAGGCCAAATTGTTTGGCACTTTTTTTTTATCTTTTATTTTATAATCAAACTATTTCTTTTAGTTGATATTATTACTACATTAAGTTAATCTTCATCTTGCATAAGACTTTCACATTCAATGTCAATCAGGGTCAATTTATTTGTGGATATGGAAAATTCCTATCATTTGAATGAAACAATAATTGCTTATGGTTATGTTCAAGTTGTTCTCCTCTGATAGGATAGATTAATTTCATCAATGTAATTGTATGCTATTAATTGAAACTTAGTAATTCCAGCATTATTATGTTTTGTTTTTTTTTTATCTTGGGGAAATTAGGAAGAAATTTCTTTGATTTGTGAAATTAGAAATTAGGATTTTTACTCTGTGCTCTGTACTTCCACTTTTGCAAATTATAATAATAATAACATATCAATATTTAGCACAACCACAGTAACCCCTTCTAATTATAGTTAACAACACAACAGCATTCTACCAATCGAAAGTGATTAAAAATTTGGGAGACTCTTCACATCAAAAGTCAACAATCCATTATCAATGAAATTTGTTTTAATCTTGGTGTCCATGTGTTAAAATGACTTTGAACTATAGTATCATTTTAGTCATGTGATACTATAATTATTTCAGTACCATAGCATGTGAATCCCTGGTTTATGGCCATATCACATAAAAAAAAAAAAAAATCTGTTTCTCATATGATCACTGAAGTTGTGCAACGTCAAGCCTGATCACTACCTAGGTGAGTGACCACTTAAGAATACCAGGTGCTACAAGCTTGGATGTGCAGGTGGTGTAATGGATAACAGCTCAGAATTGGAAATTGGACATCCGAGTTCCAATTCATTATATGCAATTATACACAAATACCCCTTAGGAACAGTATGAATCCACCTCTTCTCTCCCTCCCCCCAGTAGAACTTGTATCAGTAAATCATTATTATCTCCCCAAAATTCTTTCAATGTAAAAATATTTACTGGTTTTAAATAACCAGCAATGGGTTGATAAGCTGTAAAAAAAAAAAAAAAAGACAAATCACTTGATCAATTAATCATCTATATCCACATTCATTTCAAACTCCAGACCTTTAAAAACATAAACACCCAAATAGTTATTTATCAACTTCTACTTTCCTTCCTTGAAATTTGCCAACAATGGTCAAAAGTATTTAGTATATTTCACACACTGAATTATGTCTGTTAACATTAAATCCTTCATTTGAATTCTGATTCATACTGGCCTAAGGACAGCATTGTCTATTTTCTTTTAATGCTACTTGAAAGAGTGTAGACCCCACTCTTTTACAGTAACATGACTATATAACCTGTAACATCAGGTTAAAAATTCAATTCAAATATCCTTGAAAAATAATATTTTCTGAATGAATTCACACAAATATGATTTGAATCTCATTTACATTATGATTTTTCTTAATTATTTCCTTTTTATTTAAAGGAAGGAAATCTTTTAGGATTGGGTTTCCGCTTCCTTCTCTGTTCATTTTCACTCTCAGTAACCCCTTGTATCTTAGTGACATTGTTGCCTTACTTTGGATGAAATGATTAAAAACTATATTTCTGACATTGTTTTTTCCTCCATTAGTTTTATTTTCCCTTCATCCTTTTTTTAAATTTTATTTTCAGTCAATGACTGTTTAGCAATTGGCACAAGAATAGTAACTTTTGCTTCCATTGTGATGCACTGAAGCATAATTGATTAAAAGTTAGTCTAAAATATTATAATTTCATATTGTCACCACATTAGGACTGATGAAAATTTTCCTGATTTTTACTTAATTCAGATTCCAGCTTTTTCTCTTTGAATTTGTTATTCTTTTTTTGAAATTTATGAACAATTGTATAAACATGCCAAGTCAGTTTGGATAGTGTTATGCAAATTATGATACCAGATTTCAAATCTCTGTTCAAGATTGTCTACTATTTACAAGTTTTTGTATGGAAAATGATGAATTCTTTGCTGGATGACAGACACTTTAAGCTTTTTACATGACTACTGTTATTTGAATACACATTGATATAAAGGGGTCTGTATTTTGATTTACAACTGTTTTTCTATTTATGCATATACAAAGTACTCCCCACCACATACATGAAATGTAAAAGATGTGAGTAGATTTGTTACAAAAGTAAGATCATAATATATTTTGTCCTGTTTTCATGACCTATTTAAAGATGCTTAATGTTACGCAAATGAATGCAAATTCGTGTGTCGTTACTTTAATAATCACATTCTGATCTATAGACATATTCCTAAATTTCAGGCTTTCAAGAGTTTTGGACATTTCAAAACATGCTTACTTATAATTGTTGCCCAGTTTTGTTTTTGATTTTCAATATCTCTACGCATACTACCATTTATTTTAGGATATTCTTTTTCTTTTCTTTTTTAATGCAATTTGATGCCTTGATACATATTCAGTGATAAACTGTGATTTCTTAATACATGCACAGACACATTTTGTGCATATTGTTATCCACACTTGGGAAGCAACTATTTCTCTTTTGATAAAAGTCTACATGACAGATACTCTCATTTACTTACAGAACAATGTCTGAAGAGAAGACACACTAACCAAAGAAAGAGAATAAACTTGTCTTCTTGCCTCCCCCCCACCTTCAAATGAAACTTGACTCCATTGCTGAGAATTTCAAACTAATGTGCTTGCAGCTAACACAATTGAAACTTTAAAACAAAATGTAGGATATATTTCTAGAGGGACCAATTTTTTGTTTCAAATTTTCCTTAATTCTTTTTCAGGTTTTAGGGAATTTAGTTTTTTTTCCATCTTCAGTATAGAATTCCGTCTTCCCTCCACCCACCGTCTTCGGTATAGAATTCCGTCTCCCCCCACCCATTTTCAGTATAGAATTCTGATTTTGCTTCAATATAATATTTAGTGAGACAGTGTAACAATATATAAATATTAAAACAAGAAAATAAAAGGAAATTGAAAAATTTTATGAGCTGGACTATCCACCCATTGGATAAGTTGTTCCAGCTTGATAGTATTTCGTACCTCATACTTCAGCCACTAATCTTAACTTGATAGGTTTCTGGGACAACCCTTGCAAAGAATTTTATGATCCTAAATAAGAATTAAGTAAAAGTGGCAAAACCTACAGAAAAGTAGCGCCATAAAGTCATCAAGAGACAAAAAGCTACATTATCATTTAGTCACTTTATTGAAATTATTAAATAAAATTTTTTAAAACAAGTCTTAATTGTAAAATTTAACTTTCTAAATTGACAAACTGTCCCCTACTTCTGTCACCATGTACGATAGGAAAGAAAAAGGATAAAACTAAAAGACAAGTTCCCCCCTCCCATTACAACCACCTTTTCTTTTATTAAATCAAATCAACTTCGTAAAACTTGGTTCCTAATTACTGTAAACTGATATATGCTTGCTCAGAAATGTTTAGAGACTGGTTGATGTTTATTATTTTTAGTCTGGTAAAAGGTGGAGCATCTGGTGACGATCACACTTGCAATGAGATGAAAAACAGTAGCTTTGTATGTTGATACATCTCTGTATATCTGTGTGCCACTAATTATAGATAAAATTCAATGTCTGTAAATGTCAAAATTTATATAGATGCCCATATATGAAGAAGAACAATTTAAAAAAAAAACAAATGTGAGCACCATAAATTTTAAAAGTATTAATTTTGATTAGTTTAAAAAGAGAAAGTGAAATCTGTGAAAAAGAAAACAATTTCAGGATAGTGTGTAAAGGGCATGCACATGTTTTTGTTTTTTTAAACTAATATCAGGGTTTTTTTAAATTCTTTCTTCAAAAGAACTATTGAGTGTTCTCAAATCCTAGTCTAAATTGAAATTCATTTTCACGAATGAAGGAGTTCAAAAAGAATCATTTTTCATCTTATTTAAATGACTCTTCTTTATAACAGTGAAATGAAAGTTGAATATATTTATAAAAATGGCTAAGATGCTGTCCTATGGACACCTGCTGTCCTTTTCAGAGTTTTGTTTGTAATCCTGTGAGAAAACAATTTTAGTTTCTGTCTAAATTTTGAAGCAAACGAAACTTTGCCAGCCTTTTTCAGTTGCTTCTACAGGGCAGATATTAACATTTAAATGATTTAGTGTGGAGAATGAAATAGCCAGAGAAGTTGTCTCAATGCACTGAACATTTCCTGTAAAATCTTATTAAATTTCTGAACTGATTGAAAAGGTGAGAGGAAGATGAACAAGAGAAAACCTTGCTGAAACTGCTTTTTGGATAGATTATTTCATTATTACTGACTTCCTCCATTCATAGAAGCATAGACTGATTAAAAAAACAAAAAGTAAAAAAAACTTCTCAGTACAAAACCTTGTTGATAATGAGTAAAAATGGTTTTCATAGTAATTGAAACTGCAATAATAACAAGTCCTATATAGATTGCTTAGTATACAACAATATAACTATTTACAATACAGCAACTGATAACTTTGCTGATTTTATAATAGAAAACAATAGAGTAATCTTGTTCACTATTTGAATCTTTCTATGCACACAGTAATAAAATTGAACATTTGATCTCTGTTAATGATAAAATCTTCTTTTTGTAAGAAGATGATTCTTATGCTAAATATGTAATTCTATCTGATCCCAAATGTTAAATTTATTTGATTCCTTTAAAACTCTGTTTCCAGACTACATCAACGTTGATTGATTTGTTTTTTACAGCTTATCAACCTTTTGTAGGTCATTTAATACCAGAACACATTTTCGTATTGTAGAAGGTTGCTTACAGTACCCGGTGTTTCCAAGTGGTCACCCATCTAAGTACTGACTGGGCACAGTGTTGCTTACTACATCAAGATTTAAAATGTTTAAATGTTTTGGCTCACATTGGACATAATACTATTATCATTATATTTATATTGGCTTGACAAATGATGATGTAAAGAGGTGATCCATTTCTTGTTCAATGTTTCTCTTAATTGATGAAGCCAATACAAAAGAGGCATGTCCTGGGTGAGAGAAACAATATAAAGATTAACTTATTTCAATTTCTTAAATGTGAAGCATTATCAGTTATTATTCATTTTGGGGTCTGGTATTTCTTTCTTCTTAATTTCAGTTATTTTCTTATTGCAACTCCCAGATCAGGAATTTGGCAAGCAAAGTGGATCATATAGGAAATCTTAAACTTGTGTCCCTTCTCTTTGAGAGCTTGTCTTACTGTACCAGTTGCTTCACCAATTAGTCTATGAAGACCATCAGCTGTAATCATTTAACTCTTAACCATATTCCTTTTTTCATCAAACACCTGATAAACTGCCATCTTTGCTTATTAGATGTATTATTACTTAAAGCATTGTTAGTAATAGTTTATTCTAATAGCATTTTCTTTATCTTAATTTCAATTATTTTTTTTACCGCAGTTTCTAGATTGTCAATTCCTAATTGTTCCTAAGCATATGTACAAATCAAAAAATAAGCAAGATTTGAACTTGTATCCCTTACTTTCAATCTATGTTGCTTACTAAAGATCAGTAAAAGATGATTTAGAAGTTGCAATAAAAAAAAGCAACTTTCATGGTAATTGTACTAAAGAACTTTCTCCTATTGTATGTAGACACTTTATGAATTTAAGCGCAGTACTAGATTGGCTGCAAGGTCTCAACATTTTACAGTTAAAGTGGCTAGATGTAACTGTAAGTTCTATGCTAATATTTATTTCTATCCACTTCTTGCTTGTGGAACCCTCTTCCAACTTCTTGCTTCCCAGTCAACTTTGATCTTCAGAAATTTAAATGCAATGTCTTAATTCTTGTTTTTTTATTGTTATCTCTCCTTAACAATGTTTTTTTGACTCATATTCTTTCACACTCAGTAACACTTTGCATTGTAGTGGCTTTATTGCCTTGCTTGAGGTGAAATAATAAAAAAAAAGCAACTGAAATCAAGATGAAAGATACCAAAAATAAAAGAATACTTATGGATAAATTTACACTGAAACTCAACTTTTTAGTATAGCTTTATTTTCTTCTTTTTTTTTTTTAACCTATGACATGTTATTGGCTTATATTAGATAAGGAGACACTTTGATGAAATTCAAACAGGGGATCAGTTTTGTTATCATGCATAGACTAAACTGGATACCTATTTCATGTTCAATTGATTCTAATTTTTAATTAGTTCAATATTTGTAAGGTGTATCTACTGGTTTATTTAGATCAGTACTTTGGCCTTCCTTACTTTGATAAAGTAATACCTTGCAATCATTAACATCTCAAAGTGATAAACCTTTTTGTCTTTCTCAGAAATACATTCATTTTATTTTTGGATTTTTTTTTGAACAGTAAAATCACAAAGTTTGATTTCACAAGGCAGCATGAATTACTTTGATTTTTTTTTATACCTTCAAGAATATTACTTTAACTCTCTTTGCTTGATGTTGACTATGATTTTAGTATTTCTGTTCTAACAATGATTTGATTCTTCCTACTTCACTGCCTTTATTGCAGTGAACTTGTTGATTTAATCAAATCAATCATTTTTATCCACTTGGCCTTGAAGATCAAACTACTAAATGATTAAATCAATTATTTCAATGATCCTTGCTCTCATTAAATTGTTTTTTTTTTCAGCTTAAAACCCTTAATATTTTTTCCGATTCATTTATGCTTTATTTATTCATTAACCTTATTCACCTTGCAGTGACAAAAAATATTCGACTTATTTTTTCTCCTTCTTATTAGAATCGTGAAGGCTTAGATGCCATTCAATTACTTGCAGCTAATTATTGCTACTTGCTATTATTCATTGCCAGTATTTATACACACTGTTTCAAAAATTAATCTACCAAAAATAGTAGTTGTCTAAGAATTTAGTGCAAGTTAAAGTAAATTATTTTTTTCTTTTTGGCTTTACATCAAAAAACTTAATTTTGAACACATATACTTACAAGAAGGTCATGCTTGTAAAATCTGGGTTTAGTGTGATCAAGAATAATGAAAAAAGAAATAAAGTTTGCATTCAGTCAGTTTACATTTGATGACCCCCAATGATTATGTTTGAGCAAGTTTTATAAGTTGTATAGCTTTTATGTCCATCATTTATATAAAGAATTTTTTTTTCTACTGGTTTCATGATCTGGATATACTTTCTCCAAAATTTAAAGCATCTTTGATACTGTTAAAATCATTTTTAATTATGAAATGTAGACATATTCTTTAACAGAAAATCAATCCTTTTGGTTTGTGCAACAATATATTTCCTTCTCACAGATGTTTACTTTAATTGTCTGCAACCTAAAGAGAATGAATTAAAATATATTAAAGATTAAGAACAAACTATTCTCTTACTTAGGTGGCTGTACACCATCTGTTTTGGCCTGGGTTGTTCCATTTTCCCTACTTTAAAAAAAAATCTATGATAGAGTGGGTTCCCTGTATGAATTAAAATGGTTACAGTGTTTTTGTCATTTAATTTTCTTTTCTTACTGTCCTTCTTTTTTATTTGTGTATATTTGTCTTTTGGGACTTATACATATTAGACATACAGTTTATATAATCAAAAAAGAATTGATCTTCTTCAATTTGCTAATAGGCCATTTTTTCTTTTTCTCTCTTCTGCTTAATTTACATTGTTTCTCTTTCTTCTACATGTTTTATTTCTTGATCTTGTAGCCAGAATAAAGTTCATCTCCAGATGATTTTACCATTTTTTATTCACTCCTTTTCTTTTGTCTTTATTGGGGTTTTTTTTTTCTTCCTTCCACTGTTTTTACAAAGTTTCTTTCTTGATATCATTTTTTTTTCTCTCAAATTTTTTACTTTCAAAAGACTGTAATCTGTCACTCGTTCTTCCTTTCTTTTCTACTCTCATCTTTTTCTGTATTTCTCTTTTTCATGGCCTTTCTTTTCACTCTTTTGTTTTCTCTTTCCAAATTAATTATACCCACAGCTTCTCTGATAGCAAGTGTCTTTGGTTACACTTTTATTAATAAAATCACTTGATTTTTAGGCTTGTTTTCCTAAAGCATTTGTGTCCTATTTTAAATATGTACGTACACATACCTGCACTGTATGTACTTAGGATATCAATAATATATGCAGATGTATGCAAAATGTGTATGTAGTAAGTTTGTGTATATTTGTACGCAGTGTTTCTTCCAATGAGAACTCCACAGATTTTATTCATTTTTTTTTTTTTTTTTGCACTGTGAGAATTTTATTTTCAACTTTTTTAATAAATCCCAATGCAAACAGAAAGAATTTGCCAGTGTAATATATTCAACATTATTTGCCTGCTAAAATCTCTTCTTTGTATGGTTGTTGTTAACATATTTCAATGAATCCATTCTTCAGTTCTTTTATGAAGAGATTTGAAACTCTGAACAATGTTGGATATGTTAATGACTAATGTCCAGTGTTTTCAAAATATTTCTTTCTATCTGATCAGACTTTCTTCTCTTTATGCATTCATATGCTATTCTTTTTTTCTTTTTTGGCTTTTTAGTTTTCTTTTGTCTTGTTTATCTCTTAATCTTTTCATAATTGTCTCATTTCAGCCTGCCAATATCCTCTTGGATGAATCAGGACATGTGAGGATTTCGGACTTAGGACTTGCCTGTGATTTTTCAAAGAAGAAACCTCATGCCAGTGTGTAAGTATTTCTTTTAATTTTCTTTTAGTTGAAAACAACATTTACAAGTAACAAATCACTTTCTTTTTTTATCACTTAAGAATTTTTCTCTCTCTCTTTTCACTTTTTTTCAGTGTTTGATGCACTTTCTAATAGGAACTTTATAATTTAATAAAATTTTATCTCCTATGCTTTTAATATTCCCGTTTAAATAGAAGAGAATTTTAGTATTTCTATTAAAATAGAAGAGAAAAAAAAATTAAATATTTAGAATTGTTGATTGTTGTATAATATCTATGGATGCTCATAGTGGAACAATATTGGTTGAGTATTTTTGCATTGAGAACAAATAGATTGTAAAGGCTGAAAATTATTAAAATAATTGATTATTTGTGAATTTTTTATAACAAAAATGACAGCAATATTTAAATGATTTTGTAATTGCAGGGTTTATATTTTCTGCATGAGTAATTGAGGATTTTCACTGATACAATTAATTCTATTGCTGTATGTGAGAAAGAATTCTTACTTTTTCAAGCATTAAAATTAAAGATATCCAAACAAAGCAATTACAAATTAAAAGAAAGAAATCTATTAGCAGCACAATCTCCCCTACTAATTAAATTTGTTATGGTTATGCATAGCATGCCAACTTATTGGCATTGAGTAATTCCTCTTGTTACCATAACAAAAGATCTCATTACTAAGAAGGGGAGATCAGGTTGCATGACTAATGTGTAAAGTTATATTGTTTTTGTTTTTTCTTACAGAATATAGTCAATTTAGTCTATTAGTCAATTTAAAGGGAAAATGTAATGCTGAAAGCAATATTTGATTACTCTCACATTTTTTTAGAGTTACTTTATATCTCTATAAGTAGATGTCTTTTTCTTTTTCTTCTTTGTACAGTGTGTGTGTGTGTGTGGGAGAGAGATGGACAAAGCAGAAAAAAATCCTTCTTTCTGCATGCCCTAAAAATTTCCTTTTTTCCAGTACTTAGAACAGTTCAGTTCTTACTGCTTCCGACCCTCTCCAAAAAGGTGACGTTTCATTAATATAGGCTCCTCAACTGACATGTCCAAAAACAATTATACAATAAATCACATTTTTATTTTATTTTCATTTAAACATTTAATAATGACTTAAGATGCTTTTTAACAAGTGTTTTTTTTATTGGGACTAATTGGAAGTAATGATAATTATTGAAGTAATTTCTACTTTCTCTTAAGTTATTAATGTTTTAATGCTGTACATGCATATATATATATATATATATATATATATATATATATATATATATATATATATATATATATATATATATATATATAATTTGTAGTTTTAAGGTATACTGCATTTATGGGCTAAAGTGTTAAATATCAGGGATAGAATGTAAGTGAATATAAAAGTGGACATTGAGGTCAACATCCAACAGCAACAGTCTGTTTCATACATAAAGTGTAATCGCCATGCTACTTACCTGACAAAAATTTTATGTATGTGTGTGTATACATGGTGCAATAGATGAATTGTCATCTAAATTATGCAAAAAAAACCCCCCAAAAAATGAAAATAACACTGACATCTCATTTTAAGAGATAAATTTAGCAAAATTAAACAAAAATATCTTTAAATACTAAAAGAGTAAATTTATTCAATAAAATCACCATTGGTTTCAACCAGGGCCTGCAGATGACTTCAGAATCTCCTGCAACTCTTCTGGATGGTCTCCTTGTTGGTGAATGCTGCTATAATCCTTGCCTTCAGTTCATCTTTTGTGTTACAAGGAGTTTTTTTGTTGGTCTCTTGTTCAACTCTGCCCAACACATAATAATGAAGTGGGTTGCATTCTAGGGTATTAGGTGGCCAAATGTTAGGAGTGATGTGGTCACAGAAATTGCCTGATGGCCATGACTGGGTACTCCTGCTTGTGTGGTATGATGCAGAGTACTGTTGTCAGACATAGTGTCTTCCAGCAGCCACTCTCTTGACCAAGAGCAGCACTACCTCCTCAAGGTAATTGATGTAGGCCTCCATGTTAAATTTGAGGCCCGGTGCGAAGATGAATGGAGATGTAACATTGCCATCACTTGTGATCACTCCAAACACAATGATGTTGACTGGATATATCATCCAACTCTTTCCAAATCCTCTGCACTGTCCTCAGATTGACACCCAAACACTCTGAGATGTTTGTATTGGAACTTCCAGCCTAAATGTCAAACAGTACAGCATGCTGTTTCCAAATTTCTAGCAGAGTGAATTGCGCCATGGTGCTCTTTTTCTCACAGACAGTGCCCAACTGACCCTACTGTACTGTGTAATCGACAAAAACAAACCTTGCACGGAATGGCGATAATTTAACCATTGCACCCTCTGTGTGTGTATGTATATATATGAAATTTCTGTCAACTAGTGATTGATATTAACAAAAGCAATCTGATATTTTAGCACTGATTGGCAATTTCTTGTGAAACGTATCAAATGGTTCTAAATAGCATAGATTTGTGCTGCATATTGTGTTCCTCTTATTACTTTGGGAAGAGGTTTCAGTTTTCTTTCAGGAACAACTAAATTATATAATTAAAGAGGATATATGAGTGTATGCTCCAAGTGCTAATATGTTATGACTTGTAATCAGAGATCACTTGATACATTGCATTGCAAAATTTATGAGACTAAATCCATTGAGACACTCTACTTTCACTGCATGTAATCATTGGGAATATGTTTATACATAAGAGATTCACATTTGCAACCTTAAAAAGACTCTTTAAATAATTCTTAACACCCTTTTTCTATGCCTCTGTCTACAACCAATACTGACATGGAAGAAAGATCAAAAGACAACAAGCATTGGACTAATTGAGGCCATGTTTTCTCTTTCATAATTGGGAGGGGGATATATATTTTTAATTTCACACTTGTGCAATGTTTGTTTTTGATTTTGTCGACTGCACAGTTTAGTAGGGTCAGTTGAGCACCGTCTTTGAGAAAAAGAGCACCATGACACAATTTATTCTACCAGACATTTGGAAACAGCATGCTGTACTGCTTGGTATTTGTGCCAGAAGCTCCAATACAAACCTTTCAGAGTGTTTGGGTGTCAATCTGAAGACAGTGCAAAGGATTCAGAAAGAGTTGAATGATGAGTCCAATGGTGATTACGAAGGTGTCTGAGGTGATCACTAGTGATAGTGGCATTATGCCTCCATTCATCTTCCCACAGGGCCTCAGACTCAACACAGAGGCCTACATTAAGCACCTTCAGGAGGTAGTGCTGCCCTGGTTCAGGCAGCATAACTCTGCATCATATCACACAAGCAAGAGAACACAGTGATGGCTGTTAGACAATTTCTGCAACCATATCACCTCTTACATCTGGCCACCTAACTCCCCAGAATATTTTTTTTTATTTTCCAAACATGGTCAGTAGATTGTGGCATACAAGCAGGAGAACCTAGTCATGGCTGTCAGACAATTTCTGTAACCACATCATGCCTTGCATCTGGCCACATAACTCCCCAGACTGCAACCTGCTTCATTATTAATTGTGGGGCACAGTTGAATGAGAAACCAACAAAACTCTTTGTAACACTAAAGATGAACTGAAGGCAAGGATTATGGCAGCATTCACCAACATAAACAACAAAACTGTCCAGAAGAGTTGCAGGCGATTCTGAAGTTGTCTGGATGCCGTGGTTGAAGCCAATGGCATTTTATTGAATAAATTTACTGTGTAGTATTTAAAGATATTTTTATGTAATTTTGGTAAATATATCTGTTAAAATGAGTTGTCAGTGTTATTTTCATTTTTGTTTAATTTAGATCACAATTTATGCATCGCACCGTGTATGTTCAGTTTAATGTCCTCATATTTGTTAATTTTATTATCACAATGTTTCTTTTTTTCTTTGAGGTTTCTGTCAATCAAAGTAATCATCACAAAATTTCAAACTGAACCCTTTTTTTTAAATCTACTGAGGTAGATTACTCTTGTTCTGCAGACCCTGTTTAGGGATATTTCATATTTTAATACTGTCAAGTCATTGCTCACTCTGTTTCCACTGAATTTTGAGTTTGTACTAACTGACTCAGGGATAGAACTCAGAATTGCTATACAACAAAACTCATGAACTAATGCTTTAATCCACTAAACTAATGTCCTATGGGTAAGCAATAACTGAGCAGTACTAAAAGGAATAAGATGAAATATCCCTAGACATGCTAGACAATTTTTCTTGCTCGAATCTATCTTAGATATTTATAAGTCTACCATTTGCCCATGCTTTGAATATTGACACCACATATAGTCTGGTGCTCCTGCTATAGATTTAGAGATTCTTGATAAAATCCAAAGAAGAATCTGCATTGTCATTGATCCTGACCTGGCATCTCGTCTTCAGTTCCTTTCCCATTGCTGTAATGAAGCTTTTATGTGACTTTTCTATAAATCCTTTCATGGTAATTGTTTGGATGACCTTTCCTTGATGGTATCTAGACTTTATGAATTTAAGCACAGTACTAGATTGGTGGAAAGGTTTCATCATTTTACAGTCAAAATGGCTAAATATAACTGTAAGTTCTAAGCTAAGTTTCTTTTCTTGCACTTCTTGCTTGTGAAACTCTGCTCCAACTTCTTGCTTTCCTGTCAATTTCAATCTTCAAAAATTTAAATGTAATGTCAAATGTTATCTGTTGTTTTTAATTTCTGTTCTTTTGCCTCTTAATAATGTTTTTCTTTTTCTTATATTCTTTCACACTCAGTAAACCATCCCTCACGTGTCTTAGTGGCTTCGTTGCTTGCTTGTGGGTGAAATAATTAAAAAATAAATGAAGAACAATAAATTTGAAATTCCCTGATTGACAGACACCTGAAGAAGGCTAGATTGTACAAAGGCTGAAACAACAAAGATGAGGACATTAGTCTGATTGCAAATAAGAATATCTTTTATCACCTATAAAAATAATTCACCACGAAAAGTAAATCGTTATACTATACAGTTGGCCAATGTTTTCAGTTCCTAACTGTTGAGATCTTGAAAAGTGAGATTTGAATGGAAAGGTATTTTACGTTATGAAATAACTGAAGATAATGTAGGTTGGGGAGAGGCCAAGTTGTTAAGGATTCGACAAATATTTAAAAACAAGTCAAGTTACATATGCAACCTTTGTTTGAAAATCACTGGGCATTGCTTAATATTATAAAGTAGAAACTAGGTTTTTCATTTATCTTAAAACAATACATTAACAAATGAAACAGGCCAACACTGCTTTGATGTATTAGAGATGAAAAAGATTTATAATTTATATAGTTTTTGTATTGTTTTTTTAAGACTATCTTTGTTCAGAATTAGAAACATTTCCATCTTATTTTGACATTAAAAAAAAATCAATTCTGCTGCCACTTCATAGCGTTTGTGAAAAAATTTAATATCCAAGAACTTTAAAGATCATTGGTAATATTTGACGGATTTATACTTCTAAATTTTACCTGACACTTAATGGCTTTAAGAGATTTTCCCCACAACATTCTATCCTTCATTTGTCAAGATCACTTCTTAATTGTATTTGATTACAACTAAAAAAAAATAGGTGAAAAGTGTACATCTTAATCAAATTCCTCTCCAGTTTTTTTTTTTTCCTTCTGTGAAATAATCTAAAATATTACTCAACCAAAGGGTTCCAGTTGATTCCTTCTCAATATTCTTAAGTTTAATCCTGATGTTATGAGATAAAATATTCTCTAGGCTGTAGGTTCAGTCCCAATATGTCAACAAAGCAATCTGGTAGTTGGACAAAGGTCATCTAGATTAAAATATTCTTTATACTGATATGTTTCATACTGATCCATGCACCAGAGTAAACCAAAACAAATTATTAACTGATCTTGTTTATTAGGCAGATTCAGTTTTACTTGGTCTGTTTTCATATTTGTCAGTTATGAGTACTTTACACGTGTATCATATTACATAATCATAATTACATCACACATTTTTAATCAAGTAAAATATTCATGAATGAATATACTGGTCATATTGCAACTTGATCTCCACCCCCACCCCCACCAAATGTATCATTATCAATCTTTGTTCAGTTTATAAGTGTAGCTATAATCTAATTATTTGAAACTTTCAGATTTTTTCATTAGTCATCTTTCTGGTATATTAACAATATATTTATCTGCTTCACGTCAATATAATTAATTCAAATTGAAGTTGTAGTTAGTTCGTCCTGTTTTTGTCTCTTTTACAGTCAGACAATGAAATTTTGGCCTTCAAAATTTCCTTTTTTTTTTTTTTTTTTTCATGGATACGGTTCTTTGGTTCTTCATTTTTGCTTAGCATCTAAAGTAATAAATGCAGAAACAAAAAAATCTCTTTCTTTAAATGAATTTATTGAACGCCGCTTAGTTGTTTACCTTTTGCCTGGTAAAATTTCTTTAGTTTTTCTTAATTCAGTTTCTCAATAAAAACATCTTGACAAATTTACATAGAGCAGCAAAAGGTAGGAGGATGTAGAGAGCATGATTGCCTAAATTATGAAAAGCTATGGCAAACATGAAAGAAAAAGTGGCTATAGTCTTAAACCATCTTACCACTCAGGATATTGGATATCAAGTAGTATACTAAGCAAGAACCTGTCCTTAGATGCCTCTGCTTACCACTGATGAGCTTAATATCTTTCAGCTTGAAATCAAATTCTGCCATGTTAAGAAAACCTGTAAATTCTTCATTGAGCACAACCAGTAAACATCCTTGATCACAGACTTACTTTCTAGAACTCCAATCATGAAGGAGCTAGCATTGACTGACATGTTCATTTTCTTGCATTCTGCTGATGATTTCCAGTGTCCCACTCTTAAGAGGATATTGACCTCCGACACTTTGTAATTGCAGTGATTCTCTGTGTTTTCTGATTTCTATTTACTATGCAGAGCCACCTACACGCTTAGAAAACTTTCTAGCAAATGAAAAAGGAAAAAAAAAAAAAAAAATGCTTGTTCTTTTGTGATGACCTCAGGAATTTCTACCATGTTTCTTTCACATTTCCAGCTGTCATTTGAACCCCTCCCCACTCATCCAAATCAACACTTGAGCATCACCCAGTTGTTCTGGGTTCTTATTAAATAGTTCAAAATTTGACACTTGCAACAAGATATTTTCATTAACAAATATATGAGAGGATGCTGAAACATTCTCAGCTTCCAAAAATTCATCCAAATGACCAAACATCAGAATTTATTTTGCAATCATTTGTTTGAATCAAGAATTTTTCAACCTTGATATATCATCACTATGTTACCTTTTGAATGATCTAGCAACAACATGGACTTCAAGACAAACTTGATGATTAATGATGCTATATTGAGAACAAATCTGCATCTTGTAAGTTAATACCTTTTTGCTACATGACTCATGAACATGCAGTTGCAAGTATGAAGATAAGGTGGAATATATTTTTACTTTGTTGTCACCATTCCTTTAACTGAATACAGACATCTCCATTGACTAAAAATGTATTAACATAACCATTCAACTCAGTATAATCCATTGCAATGGACACTTCTGCCTGACAGCCACTCTTGTCTATTAACGAGTGGACATTTGATTTTCAAACAATGTATTCAGAATTGGGTATTTTGACTGAAACTAAAAGACTTTATCATTTGTTAAAACTGAATATGTCATGTGGTGATTTTGTTTTCTTCACCATTTCAATCCACCCACAAGAGGAACACCTCCACTAGTAGCAACCCAAGTGTCAGTGACCAATAGTTTAACTGAGCCAAATATTGATGCCATCAATGAGCAGAAAAGTGATCTTCAACTCGCCATAGCCCTATAGTCAGTAGCTAGGATGAAAAATTATATATTGGTTCAATCATTTTTTCATCTGTTCTGATTTGTACTAAAGCCACCAAACTTAGGGCATAAGTTTTAATTCAAAAAACATGTTTCTTAATTTGCTAAATTTGTAAATTTAATTTAAATTTAACTTTGTAGTAAAGTTGGTTTAAAAAGAAAAAAAAGCAATAAATTTAAAATAAACCAACAAAATTTAAAAACCAAGTACAGCTAAAGTGTCCAGTCAAAAACTATCACTAAGTGAATTCAAAATCCAAATACTGATAAAAAGTGCAGTTATAACTTTTACTAGGCCAGAAACACAAATGTGATGCCCCAAAGCTATTTTCTTTTGGTTATATATCAAGAGCAGCCATCTTGAAGTGCTTTATCACTAGCCACCATGAGGTGGTGCAGTCTGCATTACCTTTTCTTTTTACAGGTGGCACAGTGTTTCCAACACAATAAATGTTGTTTATTTAAAATTTCACAGGGGCACCCATGGGTACATGGCACCAGAAGTTTTAGCCAAAGGTGTTGCTTATGATTCCAGTGCAGATTGGTTTTCATTTGGTTGCATGCTTTACAAACTATTAAAAGGGTAAGTTTCATTTTTTGAAATCTCTCTTGATTCATTTACTTTTAAAATATTGTTTCTTTCCACATTTTTAAAAAAAAAATTCTTCATTCATTTTGCTTATTTTTTTTTTTTTTAAATTCTTTACAAAGTCAAATTAAACAGTTTGACATTTGAGATCTTAATGAGAATTATGTAAGATAAAACAGACACTTCTGCATTTTCTTTTCTCATAAATCAGTTTTCTTATTTTTGTTTGCTGTGCCATTTGTGAATATATTATGGAAAATTTATTTATTTTAGTGGTTAATTGTAATTTCTTTTGAAAAAGCGTTCCTCTTTAAAATGCTGCATTTGTTCATACTTTTACAATGGCAATGATGAGTGCACTCTGAACACCACTTAGAAACTTGAAAATTGTGACCAAGATTACAGACCTCCAGAAAACTAGCATCTTTTATCCTGCAAGGATTCTCTGAAAAGTTCTTCAGTTGTGGGGAGACTTATTCACACCATATTTCAATAACATAATTTCTATTGACTAAGTCACTGTGCAATGCCAACATAATAATAAACTTTATTTTTTTTCATTTTTCTTTCTTTCTTTTTTTCATGTATAATTGACTTTGTTATGGTTTCTAATAAAATTTACATGACTTTTTAAACATTTGACATTCATATCATCTTTTTTGCATTGTACTTTATGATTTTACTTTTAACTTCAGAGTTTATTAATTTTAGAAATACAGCCTACAGTTTGTCAAGCAACAACAGGTTGAGGCTTAATTTAGAAGTAATGGTAAAAATTACTCTCAGATGTTATAAAATCTCATTTTTAAGTTAAAAAATATATTATTCATTTTTTTGTTCCTTAACCATAACAAGAATTTGCCTTGATTATTTGATTCATATATTAATTCTGACTTAGATTTTTCACAAAAATCTTTTTCTTTTTTCTTTTTTTTTTTTTTTAAATTAAACTAAAAATAATTTTCCATTTCTTTTTAAAAGGTTTCCCATAATCCACTTGTCTATCTTTTGTTCTATTGAATATTAAAAAGAAAACAAGAAAAATAATCCAATTGTTGTTGGATGTAAAAAGTTTCTCTCAACTATATTTTTATTCAATTAATTTGGAGTCTGTAAGGTAGAATCCAAATACAAAATCCAATGTCACAGATTCTTCATATCCTTAGTTATTTCATCATCAAAGCAAATTGTTTTCTTCAGATTACAACAGCAACTTGTCTAATTACTTTACTCCCACCCAAAAGCAAAGATGCAAAAAAATAAATGCCTTAAATGCTTATCAATTGTTACTTCTACATTTTCATGAAATAAGGATTAAATCTTCCTTAATTGTTCCTTTTTCTTAAATTTATCACAAGACACAGATAAACACCTGTAATTTTAATTCTTCTTCAGATCAGCGACACATCTTAACATCCAGATTTGCAACCCTCTTTACAATATCCACATGTACATCATATGTTCCTAAAGTAGATACAAGTTCGAAACAATGTCAGATTTTATTAGATAGATCAATGCTTTCACAGTAAAATTGGTGTTAACCAACCAATTTTGATAAATGTTTTAGCATGTTTATATGAATAATGTGGATTTCAGTTTTTAATATCCCATTATACTAGAAATATTTATAATAGCTTGTTTGCTAATGTCATATTATATTATGCAACACAAAGGTTGTTCATCTCATTGGAAATAAATATATGTAATAGTATAATTATTGATATGTTTTTTAAATTTCCAATATATAAATATTGCCATGGGTCATCAGGAATATATAACCTTAACAGAGGTCAATTACGAAATCTGGCTTCAAATGCTAACTTATGCAATAAAAAAATTTTTGAGTTGATTTATAACTTCAACTGAAATCTTGACATTGTTTTTATGCTAAAAATATCACTGTAAACAAACTCATTGTCTCTCATAGATGAAAATGTGTCAGAAAACACCAAGCACAAGATAACTTGTATTCAGCGTCATAATAAAAACTGCCAAAAATGAGTTATATATTTACTGAGGATATTATGCAAATCAAATACTTTTAACTGACACATATCTTTTGGATTTATTTATCAAAAAAAAAAAATGGCATTGAATTTGCTTGTGTAATAAAACCTGACACTCCAAGTCCAATTATTATCAATAAGTTTAATAAGGATATTGATTATAAACTGAAACTCTCAGTATATCTTGTTAATTTGATCAGCATCTGCTATTTTGTATGAATTTTATTGCGAAAATATTGAGCTGCATAATAAAATTTGGTATAGTTTACACAAGCACACATACAGACTATATATAATAGGCACAATTATTATAGGTACATGCAAACTATATATAAATAAATAGGCACAATTATTATAGGTGAATATAGGCTATATACATAAGTAAATAAGCATAATTATTATAGGCACAATTATTATAGGTGAATATAGGTTATATACATAAGTAAATAAGTATAATTATTATAGGCACATGCAAACTATAAGTAAATAGGCACAATTTTTTTTCTTTATCAAAATATATTCATTGACAATTATTTAATTTACTTTTGGGTGAAGTGCAAGAGATAACCTGTATAATCAGTTCACAATGACTCATAATTCCAGGAACACAGGAATAGTCAAGTTTTGGAAACAGACAAATTGTTGATCAATCTAAAGGTGAAAGGAGCCAAAACTAATTAGCATAGTAATTGGGAATTCCAACTTTGATCTATATATTCCATTATTATACAATACAAATGTCTGGAACACATGGAGGGGGGGGGGCTCTGTTCAGAAAAATCTATATTTAGTTGGCAGGAGAGACATTTCCTACTAGTAACTGATTTGGACAAAAACAGCAACCTATCGATCCCCACCTCAATCTATTATAAGGCTGGGTCTGATTATGCCGAGAAATTAATGTTGTCTTCCTGCTGTTTTATGGCTCTCTAATAAATAAAATTCTACAACCGCTTAAACATTGGTTTTCTTCAAGGAATGAAGCTTTTGCCAAATTCTCCAATTATAACATTGTGGTATCGTTATGTCAGTAATTTTTTAGTTAACTACTTGAGAATTTGGCATCAACAGAAATTTTGCTGGAAGGCATTATGCCTTGAAGCAATTCTCTCCTGAAAATATATTCTTGTTCAAGCAAATATTTGAAACTTCATTTCAGGCACAGTCCATTTAGGCAGCACAAGACTAAGGATAAACATGAAATTGACCGAATGACCATGACAATGGTGAGTTGAAAATATTGATTTCTATTTGATTGCCAACTTGTGGATTGTAATTGTAATTTACAATGGTTGGGATCTTTGAGTGGATGTTTGTGAAAATGTAATATTTATTCATAATTTATTGCTTGCCATTTGCTATTTTTATTAAAAGTTTCCAGATGATATCAAAAAATGTATATAAGTAAAGTTTAAGAGTAATCATCAGAATGAAATTTGTCTTGTAAGTTGTTTCAAATGAAATTTAAACCCGGAAGCTAACTTAGGCAATTACTGTTCTTTGAAAATAATTGCTACATATTGCAAATGGTTTTCTATGATAAGAGAATTTCTTGCAGGTCTCTCTTAATGATTATTACTTTGCTTGCGAATCAAGATTTATGAAAAGAAATGGTTTCATTTGCGCAACTTTTTTTTCTCTTTCTTCTTCTTTCTTTCTCTTTTTTTTTTTTTTTTTTTTTTTTTAAGCAAATTTCGAAACAAAAGCAAAAACTTTTTTTTCTCCTTCTTTTGTTTCTATTTATTTATTTTCATCTTTTCCATTGCAGAATGTGGAATTACCTGATTCCATGTCAACAGAAATGAAATCCTTACTGGAAGGTCTTTTAAAGAGAGAAGTCGAAGAGAGATTAGGATGCAAAGGAAAAGGGTGAGTAAACAGAGAAAAACTACCTTTACTATTTCTTTTCTTTTTTTCTCTTCTCGTATCCCAACAAGTTTAGCAGTGCACAGATTATGGGTTCCGATTATAATTTGCCTCTCCTTATTCTGTGAGACACATGTGGGTAGGGTAATGGATTGTGACTCGGAATGAGAAATTGAAGAGCCAAGTTCAAATTCCAGTCAAGTTACTTACATTCACTTAGGTCTAAGACCTCTTGGAAAAAGTATGACTCCATCTCCTCCCCCCAGCTATGGGTTAAATAATGGAACTTGTATTTGGAAAAATCATTATCTCAAAAAAATTGTAAATGCAATATTCACTTGCAAAAAAAAAAAAATTTTTTTTCTACAATGCAAAATATGTTTAAGCTTTAAATAAACCACAAAGTGTTAATAATCCATTAATAATAAAACAAATCAATCACTCAGTATCCGAACCCATACCCCCCCCGATTTGCATTTAATATAGAAACTAACAGAAAGGAAAAGTATTGGTAAATTTATTAAAGAAATCAATAAGGCAGGTTAGTTTTTTTTAGTTTTTTTGTTTTTCTTCATTCAGTTCAATATTTTTGACCTATAAACATATGCCCTCTATATATGTATATATGGATTGAAGCTGAATTGAATACAAACCATGAAATGTATTCTACTGCTGATAATATTGGTAATATATTTATTCCAGTGTCAAGTCTAACAAGTTTCAAGTTCTAAAATAATTCTTTAAATCTGTGATTGTCTTTGTAAACACTTTTTGTCTAGTAATGAAATAGATTTGGCATTTTAACATGGACATGCCTATTTAGTTCTTTTTTTATTTAAAAATTAACAAAATGACTGTTTATAATTGGAAATATATTTAAAATTTTTGTTAGTAATAATCTGTCGTAATTGAAAGAAAAATATTTTAAAACCAAAGGAATTGATTTATGTACCTTACAATATTTTTTAAAATCATTTCATCCCATGCACAGTGATAATGCCACTAAGATGTCATGGGTTACCGAGAGTGAACGAGAATGAGAAGTCTTTAGTGAGTAGAAAAGGCAATACAAGAATAGGATTCAGGAAGACAAAACATTGTGACTGAAGTTGTAATTAATTTTTTGCAATAGAACTGATGGTTACATCTAGCTATTTCAACAGTAACATAATGAGACCTTTTTGCTAACTAGAAGTAGACTGAAATTCATGCAATCAAGTTACTAAGGACAAGAGTTCATTAGAATAATTGCCATGAAAATATTTATAGAAGTCATGTCTTGGCGGTGAGAAAGTAACTGATGCTGAGATGCCAGATTAGAATTGATTACATTGCAGATCCTTCTTTGGATTTTGTCAAGAATCTTGATATATATAGCAGGAGCACCAGACCATATAGGACGGCAATATTCAATGCACGGATGCTTGATAGATTTATGAATGTGTATGATGGATCATGTCGAGAAAGATTGTCTAGCATGACATAGTGAACAAACATTACTCGCAGCAGACGGAGCAATTGATTCACTATAATCAGTCCACTTCAATTCAGTGAGAAATGTTTAGTTTCACTACAATAGTAATAGTCTACAAAACTCAACTTCACACAAAGAAGCCAAATCTGTCAGAGAAAAATAGCTTCCATAGACTTTATGAATAAAGTATTTGTTGTTAGTGTTACTAATGACAGTAGTCATAGCTAGAAAGAATACTGAGATAGATTTATTAGAATGGAGAATTTCAGTAAACTAGTGTGTAGTCACTACTGAGGAAATAGATGGAAACTTGACCTTACCTCTCACCTGTCTAGACTGTTATTCTTATCACATACAAATGAATAAATGATCTTTCCACAAACATTTTTAACCATTTCTCTTTGATTATGTTTTTACCAGAACATTTACTGAAACACTGATGATTAGCAAGTTTCTTAGAGTTTCAATTCATAGCTTTGTGCCAAAGTGAGTAAATACTTGGAAATGCTTATCATAGCACAATATTCATTTTGCTGATCAATTCACTAATTCAGAGTGTTTGACCCTCACTAGGTGACCTACTGTCAGATTTGGTGCAAACCTCATTAAATAATATACTACTTCATGTTGGCAAAAACTACATTGTAAAAAAAGTGTCTTCCTATATTATTAATCTAGAATATTTTACTTTATATAAATATTTTATTTTTATTCTAGAATATTTGCTTTATGAAAAGAGGATTTCTCAATAGCTATTCTCATTTTCAAATTGTTATAAGTCTCACTTGTAGTTACATCTTGAGTGTCCACATCTTCAGTTAAACATTAAATATGTCACCCTCGTTCACAGTTGACTTTTTTCTATTTACCCTACAATCTCTGCCAATTTGCATATGTGGGACATAGCATGTTCCCCCCTTACTGAAGACAGATGGGTGCAAAGCACATGTGGAACTTTGTAGATATCTAGAAAGTTCTAGAACCAATATTATCCCCCCCCCCATAAGTTTGTTGCAGGTAGTGTTCCTAACACAAATGCTTATAACTAGAAGCCAGTGTCATTATTAATAAGTTAATAATTTAATGCTCTAACATTTTTGGATTCCAAATATACATTTACTGAATTAAAAAAAAAAACAGTTGTGGTATTTAAATGCATGAAATCACAACTCTATTTCCAAAAACCTTCAACCACTGTGTTATTATTATTATTATTTTTTTTTTTTTTTTTTAGTGCAAAAGAGTTGAAGGAACATGAATTCTTCAATGATATGGACTGGAACCAAGTATACCAACTTCGTTATCCACCCCCATTGATTCCACCCCGTGGAGAAGTTAATGCTGCCGATGCATTTGATATTGGCTCTTTTGATGAAGATGATACCAAAGGAATCAAGGTAAGGCTGATTTTGAATCTTAGAATTCTTTTTAAAAATATTCTTTACAGTATTTTTCTTGTACTAACAATTTTGAAACTTGAGCTTATTGTATCCAAGAACTCTAACCTCTAAAGGTTCCAGAAAAATGGAATCAAATTTTAATCGGACCGCTTTATTCAGTTTAAAAAAAAATTACATGTCTCTAATTATTTCATTTGCAAACCCTATTTTCTATATGTCGGGCAATGTGGTTGTTTACTTTATATTACAATCTTCACTTTGGTTAACAATCAGCCATTTTCAAATCTACAGTTTTTTATTTTTACTTTTATTAAATGAAGCATTGTCAATTTTCAGCCACAACTAAAATTGATATATGTCACTCAAAGAGAAAATAATAAAATAATCAAGATATTGACATTTCACACTATCCCAAACAAAAGGTTAGGAAGGAAACCCCCATCAATACTGGAAAGAACAATAACAGCTACTGGACTTGAGAAAACCTATTTTCCTGAAAAATTGCTTTAAGATAAAGATTTTATAAATTTCAACCAACATTAGTAGTGGTTGCCCAGCCAGTAAATGCCAAATGTTTCTTTATAAGGAAACAGCTAATATTATCATTATTATTTACCTCTACTTTTCCATGCTGTCCACTTACTGATATATTTTTACAACCTGAATAAAGTTACAATAAAAAGCAACTACTAGACAAAATTAACAAATAATTGACATATTTTCCTCTGATTAAAAAAATAAAATTGAAATAATAATGTGGCTATTAGGTTAAAAACAAATATGATGCTAAGAAAGCTTGGCTTGAAGGATATATGTATGTTTGATTTAATCTTCTGCAACTAAATGAAAAATAATTAAAATGCATTTATAGATACTGATGATGCTACTTTGGGCAGTAGATGACCAAAATGTCTATTTTTATAATAATCCTTTCCAATTCTAAAATTTAACAGATTGCTTTAATGCTCATTTTTTTTAAAAATCACTGTCACAGTTACAATAACTTTGTCTTTGTAATTCACCCCTGCGGATGATCTTGGAGGAGACTGAAAGTACTTTGGTAGGAAAAAACTATGGCACCTTCCTTGATGAATTCCATCTCAGCATCAAGGGACTGAATAAGTGAACTGGAAAGGATTATTATAAAAATAAATAGACATAATATGTCTATATTATTCAATGAAAATAAATAAATATATATATATATATATATATATATATATATATATAGAAATATAGTTTTAAGGTGTGCTATATTTATGGGATAAAGTGCTCAATATCAGAGATAGAGCGTATGTAAATATAAAAGTGAACATTGAAGTCGACACTCAGAGGCGAAAGGCTGTTTCATGCTAAACTGTTAAACGCATTCGTCAGGCCATGTGTGTTGGGTTTTTCTTGACTATTTCTATATATGGGTCAGTGGTGCTAAAAGATAGTGCATTGTAGGTAGTCCATTCTGACAGTTATTTTGGTGTGAGTGGTTTATTTATTTGGGTTAATTTATTTTACTTGTTTTTTATTTATTTTTAGTATATATTTATTTATTCTTTTTCGGTTTTCGATGTTTTAGTAACATAGTAAAAAAATTTTGAGATTAGTTCAGATCGTTTGTTTAATAGTTTGTTTTGGTCTGGGAAGGTAATTAAAGCTTTTTTTTGTTCAATTTTTGGATTGATTGCTATTCTAAGAGGAGTGGTTTGTTAATTTGTTTATTATTTGCTTGGGTTAATTTATTTTACTTGTTTTTTATTATTTTGTTTATTTTTATTTATTCTTTTCAGTTTTCGATTTTTAAGTAACGTAGTAAAGATTTGTTTTCGTGTCTGCATTTTGAGACGAGTTCAGATCATTTATTTAGTAGTTTATTTTGGTCTGGGAAGGTAATATTAGCTATTTTTTCCTCCAAGCAAATTTGAAGGTTTTGGATTGATTGCTGTAAGCTGATGATCTTTTCCTTATTTTCCATGATATTTCTGGTGTGATTTGCTTTTTTTTTTTAATTTCCAAGATATACTTTGAAAGCATTGTGCTGTTCGCGTATTTACTATTTGTGAAAGATGTTTTGTGTGCATAGTTTCTTTGTTTCCAGGGTCCTTCAGTTACTCCTATGTATATTTTTTCTTCATTACTTGGTGATTATACCATGGCTTGGTATATTACATTGTTTTATAAGCAATTACTGTTTAAGGGACATTCATTCTTTATTCTGCAGTTACACGTGGGTTTAATTTGTTCTGGTGGTTCGTTGATAATTTTCCTGTTACCTTCAACCTAAGAAAACCATACAGAAAACTCAATGATAAACCGCTGTATATAAACACATCTTCCAATCACCCACCTTCTATAATCAAACAGATACTAAAATCTATTAACCATAGGCTTTCCAACAATTCTTCCAATGAAACCATATTTATCAAAGTTAGGAAAGACTATGAAACATTCCTAAAAGATAGTGGATTCTTGGTAACACTCACATACTT
>CAHIKZ030000715.1:390000-407500 GCA_903632075.3 Acanthosepion pharaonis | reverse complement strand
TTTTTTTTTTTTATTGTTTTGTTTTTTTACAGTTATTCGTACAATGATTAGAGCCAATATCAGTTCAATACAATTTTCTGAAAGTAATGCTTCCTTTTGTTGAAGATTTCATTTTCTTATTCATGTTATAATTTCTTTTCATTGGAGTCATTTCATAAATATTTATTTTGAAATCACTGATAATATCAAAGGGGAACTTACAGATCTGGTTCATTTTGTAACAAAACATTTGCTATTTACCTATTTAATCTTGAACTCTATAACCATTAATTAGATAGATCCAAATAAACCTTGAACATGTCTCTCATACATAGAATCTTACGCTTTCTTTAATTGTAAACTCAATAACACTTGTATGTTTCTGTATACAGTAAATTTTTAAAGGTTCAAAAAAATAGAATTTGGGTAACGTACTTAGAGAATATAAGCAAAAGAGAATATTTTATCTTACATTCTATCTTTTCTATATAAATTAAATCTATGTTCTATTGTATTTTATAGAGATATATTCGACATACACTGCGATCAGTTACAAGCATTCATAGAAAGTCAACCCAGTTGTATAAATAAAATGACCAAAACTTGGAATCAAATGGGATTGATTCAAGATAGTGATTCTGAAGCTAATGTCCTGATAGTTGCAGTGCTAAATCTTTTCTTGACTTTTTAGCACTTTAATAGCTCTTGTCAGTTTAATACAAATCTTTTGGGTAACTGTAAAATCATTTTAGAATCTCTAAATAGACAAGGGAAAAGAAAAGCGCTCAGGCATACCTACAATATTTCTTTTCTTTTTCTTTCTTCCATTTTGGAGTGAGATAACCGAGCACTGCTTTTTGTGTGTTTGTATAGATACGCACATATATATATATATATATATATATATATATATATATATATATATGTGTGTGTGTGTGTCTCATACATCACTGTGCTGCCATTCTTTAAAATGACTGTAATTTTGATGTCTAGATACATTATAGTCTAAGATTTCATTTCTTGATGACAGTCATTGATACAAGTAAATGTCAGCTTCTGCATTTACCTGATGTTCATGTCTCCCTTCCTTCTCTGCAAGTGACATTAATGAGGAGCCTCTCAGCTCCACTGTGCCAGCAATGATGTTGATGATAACTGCTGCTGCTGTTCTACTCAGAATATTGTCATTTGCTAGCAAGAATGCATCCACCACTTGTCCACTTGATTCTCTCTCTCTCTCACTCTCTCTCTCTGAGCTGGTTGAAGGCTGTAGCCCAAGTATTGATCTGCTTCTTTCTTGGGGATGGGGAAGAGCTGTGTATACAAACATTCAGCCAGCCTGTATAGATTCTCTGAGACACTCATCTTCAGAAATGCACACACTCACACAATTACATGTTTTCTCTCTCTCTCTCCCTCCCCTCTAGCTCCTTCTGCTTTCTCTCTTTCCTTCCGTTTTCTTTCTCTCTCCTCTTCTCTTTCTCCTCCCCCACTCTCTCTTTCCTTCCGCTTATCTCTACCTCTCTTCTTCTTCTTCTCCATTATCTCTCCTTTATCTCTCCCATCTTCTCCTTTTTCTCTCTCTCTGCTTTTCCTCCCCTTTTTCTTTCTCTCTCCTTTTCCTCCCCTTTTTCTCTCTCTCCTCTTCCTCCCCTTTTTCTCTCTCTCTCCTCTTCCTCCCCTTTTTCTCTCTCTCTCCTCTTCCTCCCCTTTTTCTCTCTCTCTCCTCTTCCTCCCTTTTTTCTCTCTCTCTCCTCTTCCTCCCCTTTTCTCTCTCTCACCTCTTCCTCCCCTTTTTCTCTCTCTCTCTTCTCTTCCGCCCCTTTTTTCTCTCTCACTCTCCTCTTCCGCACCTTTTTCTCTCTCACTCTCCTCTTCCGCACCTTTTTCTCTCTCACTCTCCTCTTCTTCCGCACCTTTTTCTCTCTCTCTCCTCTTCTTCCCCACCTTTTTCTCTCTCTCTCCTCTTCTTCCCCACCTTTTTCTCTCTTTCTCCTCTTCTTCCCCACCTTTTTCTCTATCTTTCTCTCTATCACCCCAACCAATTTCATGTCAGTCCCAAGTATCAAGGCTAAAGTGTTAAGATTGGGATTTTTAAATATACCTGCTTCTGGGAAGGACTTAAAGTGCAGTAATTGTTTTCCCAATCAATAGGTTTTGTATTGCTCCAAGTTTAATATAAGTGCTCCTGATTTTGATGCCAAGCTTCCTGCTTGAACTTCTTCTGAAATTTTAAAATTGCACTAACATGAATTTGTATATTTGATTCAAAAACTAAATTTAAAGCTGCATTATTGTATAATTGGTAGAAAAATATTTTGGGATTGAGATGTTATATATGGAATTAGAAATGAAATTAACACTGTATCAATATATAAAGATGTATTTCGTGAAGTCCTAGAAAGTGCTGGTAAATATGTGCGTATATCTATAGATATGTTATTAAAAATATGTTGGTAAAAACGGGTCCATGTAAAGAGTATCAGTGACACTAAAGTGTCAAATGACTCATCACAACCAAGAAATATTACTACTCTCTCAAGTTACCATACTTTTTTTCAGAATTTGGATCATCTCATTTCCATTTTTGTCTTTGGCACTTGATATGAGGAGAAATATACTTCATTTGATATTATAGATTATTTAGTACAATAGAATATTATTACTAGAATAGTAGAATCTACTAATTGTTAAAGGCTCAGAAAAAGAGAAGCTTTTTGTTAAAAGATAACAATTTGAGAAAATAATTGTATTTCAGCTGTGTCATTTTACTAATGTCTTTCTTGACCTCTTACTTAGCCATTTACTGTCATCAATTTTAACAAAATAAGATAATCAATAACATTATTGGAAATAAACAGACTTCTTTTCTAATTTTTCTAATGAAAACATGAATCTGAATACATTAAAAATTGTCATTTTACATGCTTTCTGTATAAATTATGCAAATCTTTTCTTTTAAGAAGAGATTAAGTCATTGCTCATTTTTGTATTGTTTTGTTAAACCTAGCACAAATTATGGTTTCAAGAAAGACAATTATTTAAATAAAATATGAAAAAAACAAATATTAAGTTAAAGTGCAGTTTTCTTTTGGGGAATATTATAAAAATGTATTCCTCAGCTTGGCCTGACTGAGTTTACTTATGATTGCATTCAGTTGCATTAACTTTGCGAATTTATGAATCTATTTAAATGCCTGCACTTATAGATCTGTCTATGGATACACACATGTACTAGATTATATTTGCATTTTTAAACATATCTGTGTTGGGGTTTAAAATATTAGTCTGCATAAATATCTATTTGTATACATGCTTGAACTTTACCCTGATAAAATACACAAAAATATGTGCATTTGTAAGTGTGTCTGTGTGTGTGTATATATATATATATATATATATATATATATATAGAGAGAGAGAGAGAGACACACACACACACACACACAAATATTAAGAATAAAAGGTAAAACTTAAAATAAGCTAAAAGCTTAAGATATAAAAACAAATTGAAGGCTCAATGCCAAAATCGACAGAGCCTAAATATAATAATATTATCAAAACCAAAATCTGCTACTCAAAGTTTCATGTAATAAATCATCATGCTGAACTCCTGGAAGTTCCATCTGATGATTGTTATTACATGAAATTCTGAGTAGTAGATTTTAGTAATGATATTATATGGAGTGTCGAATTGGATGATATCCATCTAGGTATATCACATGTCAAAAATTTAAAAAAAAGAAATTTAAGGCTAATATTGTTGTATCTTCAATGTTTCTTGATGTGAAATTGCAACTAGTGTTTGTCATATTTCTCCTCCTCTAGTGATGAAATGTGTAACATTTGTATGAGTAGCTGTGTAAAGAGTAGGAGTGGGTCTCTAACAATAATTGATAATCAATGTTACTATCCCCACACCCATATTATGAAGAACTTTTTTTTGTCTATTACATACCAAACTTGAGGGCTTCAATGAAACAGTTTATCCATGTATAGTGAACAAACTCTTCCCAGTTCTATATATTGATCTTAAAGTTATTTGTACCACTACATTACACAGGTTAATTCTTTTAATTGAAAATGTTAAAAATTCTATTTTTGTTACAGTTTTTTTTATTTTCTTTCACATACTAACATCTTTCTCATTTGCTATTGTGAACGATGCTCTGTTTTTGTTAATTGTGATCTTTGCTGGCCAATAAAGGCACCTTTGTATAATATGAATGTTGTTGGTCTTGTCTCAAAGATAAAAAGCTTCTCTATCTATTGAGAGATTATTGATAACATTTGGATGTTATTTTTTTTTATTCTTTCTCTGAAGGATACACTAAGTAAATGGTTGTATAATTAAGGGGTGCCTTTGCATTGGTTCACAAGGATTGTTTGGTTGATGATTACTACCAAGTAGTGAATTTGATCCTCACTGGGTGACCCATACAAAAATTTAGAATTTAAAAAATACTTAACAAGGGTTGTCATGTTGTAAAATCAACTAACCCAGCCATAAAAAGTAAAATAATCATTATCAGCCTAAAAATATTTTATATCATTTTCTTGCCATCCAATCCCATAAAAACCCTGTCAGTACCAAGATGGGTGACTGTTTGGGAATACCAGGAGTTGTAAGCTTGGATGTGCAGGTAGTGTAATGGATAATGGCTTTGAAGTGTTAATCGGAGAACCGAGTTCCAATTCCATTTGGGTCTGTTATATTCACGTACACACAAATACCCTTGGAGAAGGTATGAATCCACCACTTCTCCCTCCAGCTATGGGTTAATTAGTAAGACTTGTATCAGTAAATCATTATTATCTTCAAAAATTCTTACAATCTAAAATATTTTCTAGCTTAAATAACCCACAATGGGTTGATAAACCATAAAAAAACAAATTAATCAATCAATAATCCCATAAAAAGGTTTTACATCACAATAAAGAAAAGAGTCTCTATATAAAATACTTGTTTGTTCCTCTCATCATCAATAATTTTAAAGCAATAAATTGAATTAATAGTGAAGTCTGTACCAGAAAGCATAGCCTTTTTAACAGGGATAGATTCCTCTGAAATATGACCAAAATTACATTCTTTTGTTTGTATCTATAAATTTAATGACCATGATTATTTTTTTAACTCTTAATCTTTTTATCAACTTTAAATGTGTTTAATACTTGGTATTCTGGAAGATCCTCAAATTGTCAGTTAACCAAGAATTATAAATGTTTTGGTGCAGCAAATTGCTAGCCATATTTTTTATTTTATTTTTTAATCATTTCGCCCCAAACACGGCAATAATGTCACAAGGGTGCAAGGGGTTACTGGGTGTGAAAGAGAATAAGAAGACTTTAATGAAGAGGAAAGGCAATAAAAGAACAGGAATAAGGAAGACAAAAGATGGTGATTATCATAGGTGGCAAGGAAGCAAGAAATTGGAAGGAAGTTCCACAGGCAAGTGCGCAAGAACAAACTATTAGAATAGAACATACAGTTGCATCTAGCTGTTTTAATAGTAAAATGGTGAGACCTAGTTGCCAATCTAGTAGCACAATTAAATTCATGCAGTTGAGGTATCAAGTAAGAAGAATTGCCATGAAAATATTTATAGAAAAGGCAAGATAATATCATTTGATACCAAAATCTGTCACTTAATACAAAACATTTTTTCATGCTGAAAATAATAGCTTCTCTCTGTCAGAATGGCATGATATTTTCTATCATGGATAGTGTTGGCTGTTCACTGATACAAAGAGTCCATCTGATTCACTGTCAATAGACACTGATTAAAAATCTGCTTCCATTTGCTTGACTCTATGAGAAACATTGACATGTTTCAGATTGGCTAAAATACTTAATACAGTTAATGTCAGTTGTTCATTTGTAACTTTAGTTTTAATTAGATTTTCTTAATGTTTATTACAGCATTGAATAGCTCTCCAAATTAGATCAAAGAATTACACCATTTCTCCAGAAGAAAAATATCCATGATTACCTTTCATATTTGGGATATTAATAGAACTGAGATTATTCAGCAAAGAGTTTTTGGGGGTTTTTTTTTTAATCTTTCTATTTGTTACCTACTTTGGGAAAAGATTAACATAATCAAAGTTATTGAAACAAATAATAGTGGATTAAGTTTGTTTTCTTTCTTTTTAAGCTTACTCATGTACTTGTATTGTGTAGGTCATATGAATGGACAATTTTTTTAAATTATTTTGTTTGATAGTTTGTAAAAGCTACAAAGTTTTAATAAATATTCTGTTTTATTAATCTTTATATAATTTACTATAGATATTACTAATCCTTTTTTGCCCCCTCCAATCATTCCAGAAATTATTCCATTTTTGGTAGGGTTTAAAAACAGAGGAGACTGAAAAGAACAAAAAGGAAAAAACTTATCTCTCCTGTACCTTCATAAAAAGAACAGTAAACAGCAAATGTTGTTCTTAATAAACATATGGTTAAATCATACTGTCTTTTAGTTAATTCCAAAAGAAATAATGCTTGACTCTTTGTGATCCAGAGAATAACCTATATATTCTGTATTCCCCTTTCTTTACAGTACATTTTTCGTGTGAATATTAATGAAAAATTATCAGCAATCTCTAACCTTTGTGCCCACAAAAAAAAAATGTGTCAATTATTTTGCCTACCTTCACAATGTTATTGTTTTAAAAAGCTATGATAAGAATTTTAATAAAACCTAAAAATATGAAAGTAAATTTAATAATTTTTTTGTTCTTGAGAATTTACAACAAAAATATTAATCAATATTTATTTATTAAATTGTTTATTTACAAGAATAATTTTATATTTACAACATTCTAAAAACTGATGTCATTGTATTAAAATTAATGCAGTGCAATATTTATCATTTAAATATAAATATGAAAACGATTTTTTTAAAATTTAGAAACATTTACTAAAATATTAAAATAGTTGAACCAACTAGAAGGAAATACTTGTTTACCATTTTATAAAGTTTGAATTGATTGGCAATTAACCAATCTTTTGTCAACCATTCCAATAAACAATCTAAAATAAATAGAGTTTATTATTTTTTTTATAAATTCTGAAGATCAAAGAAAATGTATATAAATTCACTTTCATATGTTTAGGTTTTATGAAAATTCTAATCATTTCTGACAGAGTGAATGTTGTTAAAATAATAACAGTGTCATGGGAAAAACGGTCCTTTGGGCTCACCTTTTTTCTTTCTTTTTTTTCTTTTTTTTTTTTTTTCAGGTCTGAAGGGTTAAAGATTGCCAAATCATCATTGATTTAGTTTGTATATTATTTATGGTTTATCACAGATTAGGAAACAAATTTAAAGCATTTTATTTTGCATTTTTAGTGCCTATCTTATTGGTTGATTGATTTTTAATTTTCTGCACATTCCATGCCAAGATTATATTGTGTAACTTTTCTTTTCTTTACATATTAAGCCTGTTTGAAAGCTCATAAATTGAAACAAAAATATTTTCAATAGTTGGGCATTTTCATTTTGTTGCTTCAGTGCTTTTCATCATTTGTGAATAAACGAAACAACTCTTTATTGTACCGATATGGTATTTTTGACCAGTAACTTTTGAGTTTAATTTATGTGCACATTATTTACTACTTTTATTCTTCTCAATTTTTTCCTGTTTGTCTTGTAATATATATATATATATATATATATATATATGTGTGTGTGTGTGTGTGTGAAAAAATGTGCATATATATATATATATATATATATATATATATATATGAGAAAAAAATAAATAGATAGATATATGAATGAAAAATGTGTGTGTATATATATATATATATATATATATATATATATATATATATGCATGAAAAAAAACTATAAAAGTAGTTTCTTGATATCTGTAAGATAATACGTCATTGGTATCCATGGATTTGTTTAGACTATTGTCTTCAAGATTACATCCTTCTGCAGCCATATAGGAACAGAACCCTCTCATTGATATTGGCTTTCCTAATACAGTATGACCCATAAATATTTCAGTGTAATTTGATTGTTGTTAGAAAATTAAATTATTTAATTTCTTCCTAACAATGAATTGTGACTTTCAGTGGAAGTAATGAACTATTGCTAAGAAATAATCACAATCCATCTCCTGATGAGGGGATGGATTATAAACTCCAAACCCTAAATACTGAATACTTTAAAAAATGCAGATAATAGTTTGAAACAAATCAGATACCTTATTAGTGATATTTAGTATGCTCTTTACTCTTTCACTCTAATAAGCTGTTATGTTTATCTTGCATGTTTTGTTTTTGTTATGGAATTAACTGTTGTCATTTTTCTTTCTTTCTTTCTTTCTTGAAAAAAAAAACCCCACCTCTTTTTCTTTTCTTCCCCATCTTTGCTTTTGTTTGAGGTAAGTTCATTTACAGTTTGTCTCTGCCCAATAATTGACCAACATTTTAAACCTGAAGGTTTATGCACCAAACTGCACCCAGCTGCTGGAAACCTTCCACACTCCCAGGAACATCCAATCAGCGGAGTTGTCTGTGCAGAATTGGATTTACCTAATTTCTCTCTCTCAAGATACAGATAGCAAGAAACCTCAGTTGCCGAAGAAAAAAAAAATATTTTTACCTTATTGCAAATATCTCTAAAATCTAAGGAATTTATTATTTATTTCTACAAACTCCCAATAAACAAAGTTGCAATAAGAACAAAAGAGAAAGAAAATCACTTTTCATCCAAATTATAATAGAAATATTTTTCATTAAATTTTGAAAATGTGTTTACTCTCTCTCTCCAGTGATCCTTATTGCTCTATTGTAGTAAGGTGTCCATTCTGTATAAAAAAAAAAAAAAATTTTTAGAAAAAACACTTCTTTTTCATTTTGGAAGATTGCTCCATCCTTAGCATTACTTTTATTGCCTAGTCAATAATTTAATTATTGATTGGCAGATAAAAAGCTTGTCTGACTAAAAAAAGAGAAATTAGTTTGCACAGAACAGACCAAGAAACATATGATAAGTACTGTGTGCTATCAAGTTCATCTACTGAGAAGTTAGGCAGTTATTGTAATTCAGTTTCTCTTGCTAACATCCTTATGTCTTGTAGTGTTTTTAATCTAAACTGAATATGCATCAAAGCAAATACAGATTAACCAACAAGTAGTTGGTATGCACTGAGATGCCTCTAAACATAAAAGATCCATTTAAACTTGCTAGAAAATTTGACAGCGTTAGTTTAAGTATTTATTTGTATGTCCACCTGGTACAAAGTCTGACACCTGCTCAAGTTTAAAGTGGGGCTCCACACATATGTTACAGTGTTAACTTATGAAATCAAATACGCAATAACATTGAAGCATCTTTAACTACCTCCATAACCCCCTAGGGTTCTAGTGTCATCACATATACTGCAGCCATAGCAGTGGTGTTTCATGGGCATTCCAGGCTGGTTTGAATTCAGAATTTTTCTTCTCCTAGACAGGTTGCCAACCAAGGCTATAGAGCACAATTTGTATTGCTATTTACCAATTTTTGTGAGGAAGAGCTCAATACAGACCCTTTCCCAAGGGTATTAGCATGTAAGTGGATGTAACAAACTTGACTAGAATTTGAACTCAGCTCTTCATTTCCTCAATCTGAGCTGCTACTGGAAAGTCTTCAAGAATCTGTAAAGGTGGAGAGTTACAACTTTTAAATTACCTGAAGTTGCATGCAAAAGTCTCTCTGAATGTATACTAGAAAGATGGCTAAACCATCATCTATTGGTCATTGGTAGTTATAATTCAAAAATAAAGGAAAAAAAAAAAAAACAATCAAAGAATCTTGGACAATAAGTGTAAGTGTTGTTTGATCCAAAGTTTTAGACCACTAGAATTATAAATCATATCAACCAGAGATTCTCTCTCATTTTCTCAACGGATAGTCTCGGTGGACAAAATGAACTCTTGAATAAAGTATCAGACAAAGTGAATTGAAAGTCACATAAAACAAAATCAAGGTAATTATACCCTCAATGTCTTAGACAGAGTGTGTTCTGAGTAAAATCTCATCAGACTAATTCTATATATAATAAAAACTACATATGCAAATAAGGTCAAAATGAAATTTTACTAGTTTAGCTTCATAGAAGTTCTTAAGTCAAATTTACAAAGAAGTGCATATTAAAGATTTTTCTCCGAATCCATTTATTTCTAGAGTAGCACATCCAGTTAAATATACAGAGAAATCTGTTCCTATAAAATTTTTAATCTAATCTTTTAGCAAAGTGAATTCATGAAAACTAAGTCTTAGATAATTGATAAGTAATGAACTAAAATAAAGTATTTGGATGAAGAGGTAGTAACCTAGTATTTTATTTATTTATATTTTTAAAAGACTGCCTTGGAATTTAATCTAAATATACTTATTCTTATTGCTGATTTTTTTTTTTTTTTTTTTTTTTTAAGAATATTTTGAGATAAGAAGCTACATATTGAAAATGTTTTCTATAACTTAGAACTATTTTCTGAATGTTATTTTTCTGCTTGTATAGCATTAATTATTAAGTTGTGAACATTATTCACACGCGAGCCTGTATTCAATCTCCAATATGACAAGAAATCTCTTTTCTGTCTACCTTCATTTGAATACAGTAACTAATATGTTTTCTGTAGGATATCAAAGACTAATCAAATTAGTTGAAAAGGGATAATCCCTTGTTTCCTGTTTGGGCTTTCAGTTTTTTCTAAAGTCTACTTCAGCTTTATACTTCTAATGTCTCTGCCTAAACTCTGAAATTTTATTTACTATTTATTTATTTCCTCAATAGTAGTCGATAGGTTTGCCTATTGTTTGTTTCACACTCCTCCCTAGTCATTTAAACAAGAGTTGTTTCCGACTTAGGATTGAGTTTCCAATTCCTTCTTCCTAGTAGCCCCTTGTGTCTTAGTGGCTTTATCACCTTGCTTGAGGTGAAAAAACAAAAATAAGGATATTTGTACCTCCAATAACAAGTATGAGTTGTTAACTTTTAAAATAATATCTCTCCAAGATTTATTGAATAATTCCTGACATGACATCCAGAAGAATTGTTCAATAAATCTTGATGAGTGAAGAAGAGGACAGTGTGAGAGAGAAACTTTATTTCTTTGGGTTTCAGCCTGCATGTCCTTGACAATAAATCTTCCTTTTCTAACCAAACATTACAGGTTGGGATGGTCAGGGTGAATGATATCAAATTCTAAACAGTGGTTCACCTTGACAGCTCTCTTTTTAACTTTTTTTGTTTTTACTTTTCACCTTTTTGTTATCATTCTGTTTTCTCTTGGTATGTCTTTCTTCATCTCTATAGTTCTTCTGACTTTACCTGGTTTTTCAGACTGCTCTCACTCGAAGCGTTCCGGCATGTCCTCTATTGTCATGACCTACCTCCATGTCAAGCGCATATCTAATATGTTTTTGATGTGCTCTCGACATGGTCCCACTTATGTATTAGATGACGAAGCACCTCTTGGCCCTGGGGACAAAGAAAATGAGGAACTGGATCTTGTCAAGCCTGCTGCTGCTGCTACTACTACTACTTCCACTGCTGCTACTTCTACTACTACTACTGCTGCTGCTGACCATCATCACCACCACTACCATCATCATCACCATTTTCATCACCACCATCACCACCACTTCTTCCATTCCTTTGACAAATATGAACCACTGCCTTCAACAGAAGGTAAATTGGCCCTTAACCATTTGATGATGACAATGATGATGATGGTGACAACCACCACACTAACAATAGGAGGCTATGGATTAAGTGCTACAATATACTACCTGACTTAACACTGTCTTTTCAATGAATTTTATAAAATTAATTTTCAAAGATGGTTTACAAGGACCTCAGAAAATTTAATTATTCTTATGTCTGTATCAGATTTCAAAGTATCTCTGTAAAATCTAAGACTAATTTTGCTAAAATAGTCGTTGATTAGTCAGACTCTTGCCTTTCCATTCTGCCTTTGCTTATTATCCCCTTAGATATAGTTCGAATTGTACAATTACAAAACTTACATTGTCTTTGCATAGGCACAAGTTTCATTATAATATGATAAATACTCAGACGCCATAATTTTATATATATATATGTAAATTATATGCATATCTGTATGCAAAATACAGTGTGTATATATATATATATATATATATATATATATATATATATATATATATATATATATGTGTATGTATGTACATGCATACAGACTTGTGCAGCATACATTTTTACTTCACTGTCAGATAATAACAGTATTCTGCATGTAAATGAGATACCATATTCCTGTCTGAGCCTTAAGCAACATAAAACAGATGATTAATTTTCTTTTAAGTGATTTTTGTGAAGAAAACCTCATGAAAGTCTTCAGCCTGTGAGCAAATGAAATGTCAATTCTTTTCATAGAATCTTGGAGACTACAATCAACAGCATGTGCCATACACTTAAGCTAGATGCACCAGTTTGTTCCCAAGCTATATTAATGAACACATATGTTCCTCATGCCTTATGTGTGTGTGCATGTATATATATATATATATATATATATATATATATATATATATATATATATATATATATATGTACATGCACACGCATGCACATTTTAATTGCCATAAATTTTTCTGTAGCATTTATAGTTTTTTTCTTCTTTCCATTCAATTTTATTAATGCAGTATAATAGATGCATACAATTTTTTTTTTCTTTTTAACAGCCCTTTACATAGTTCATCTCAAAAGTATATACTTGAGTAAACCATCTTTACACTTTTATTCAAGGTTTTCTTCCTTTGGTTGGGATGAAATTGATATCCAAATGATTTCAGGTTTTGATAAAAATGATTATTGACATAATTTCACCAGGTGTTATAGACAGATGAATTTTGACATATTCCTAATTTGTATATTTTCCAAAGATTTCATTAAAAAATATTTATTTATACAGTGTACCATATAGTAATAATTCTGTTTTGATAGCTTAATTCCTGTCATGCCATTTTCAGCATTTCTAAACAGTCTGTCACTGTCTCTTGGTGTCCAGTTTTCATCCATATGTCACAAGGATGCTAATTGTAAAGGACATGACAATGAAATGAAAAGCTGGAGATTTAAATCCGAAGCAAATGTCATGAATTTCTCAAAAACTTGAAATTCCACCTTTTATTTCATTGACACAAACAATGTCCTTAGTATTTGTATGGATTGTGTATCATTTTATAACCTGCTATACAGAATTGCAGATGATTTGTATATTAAGACTGTAGAGTGACATTTTTTTTTTTTTGTTTTATAATTAGAAATTAATATTGAATTTTTTTTTAATTTTTAAAAATAGAAATTAACATGTTAAAAATCTTCTGAGATGAGGTATTTTAACTATTGGGGACAACATGGCCCAGTGGATAAATGTGTGGGTTGAAGTAATCCAAAAGGGACTTGACCCAAAGACTTGTGAGTTCAATGACCAAAAACTTGGAGAGTTGAGTTACTAAAGGGAATTAACTGATACTGAGATATTGAGAAAAGGCATGGCATGTGGAACTGGAACAATCTACCCACTTGGACTAAATAAAGGTTTTTGTTCAAAATTCCAACGTATATCACCTGAAGAATGCCGAAGCGTACAACAGCCCAAAACATCATGAATGCGACAATGAAGATGACAACAGTCCAAACAATATAAATAGTATAAATAGTTATCAAACTTGTCAGTTCATTGGAACCTGATATTCTTAACTTCAATCATTTGGGACTAAGCAAATCTATAATCCCAAATCTTATACATAAGTAGCATCTACATTAGAAGATTATTATTAGAAAAAGTATTGTCAAGTTGTTTCTAGCTATGAGTGACTTAAATCTAAACTCATAGGTAAAATGTGGTCTACCACCACATCATGTTGAAACACTAATTCTCATAGAATCAACATCAAGACTGGTCAGTACCTAAATGGGTGACCGCTTGGAAATACTGTAAGCTTGGATGTGTCGGTGGTGTAATGGATAATGACTCGGAATTATTAATAGCGGAGCCAATTTACTGTACGATGACCGAAGTTAAGCAACGTTGAGCCTGGTTAATACCTAGATGGGTGACCGCTTGGGAATAACAGGTGCTGTAAGCTTGGATATGCAAGTGATGTAATTGATAACAGCTCAAAATTGGAATTCAGAGAGCAGAGTTCCACTTCCAGTTGGGTTTGTTATACTCACTTACATGTAAATACCTTTGGGAAAGGTGTGAATGTACCTCTTCCCCCACAGCTATAGGTTGATAAATAGGACTTCTCTCATTAAATTGTTATTATCTCAACAAAAAAAATTCTTACTATCTAAAAATTATTTTTTGGCTTTAAATAACTTTGAAAAGGTTGATAAACTGTAAAAAAACAAATCAATCAAAGGTAAATTTTATGCCAGAAAATTAGATGCTGTCCAAATCTCCTATTTCTGTCCAAAATTTTATGTAATCTTTGGGGGTTGAAAACTTATTTTATATGGCAAAAACTGCAAGTAAAATAAAGCCCGTTTGGAGGATTAGGGTCTAGGTTTGCTACAGGCAACAAACTGATTATCTTGTTACGTATACAGCAAAGAAATTCTCTTTCCCAATAGTTGTACAGGGTGGTGTTGGTGAAATACCTTCCACATAATGGTAAGACATTAGCTAAATGAAGACACCATTGCCACTAATGTCTCACCATTATGTGGGAGGTATTTCACCACCACCACCCTGTATAATCTTATTGAATCTACTGATTTGAAATAAGTTCAGTTCCATTGATTTAAGAAACAACATTTACAAAAAAATGGGTCTTAGGTACTAGAAAATTTGTATCCTTGTTCATAAAAAACAATGTTTTCTCTTTTCATTGATAATTTTAGGGAACTTGAATTGCACCTCTGCTTAAACCCTACAATTTCATTATGTTTCCTCATTGGCTTGTATCATGATCCTTACTGTGATTATAGATGCTTTGCACCATATCCTAGGAATCGCATGGGCATTTTTTTATTTTTTCATTTCACATAAGGCGCAAAATGGAAGAAATGGTTTTAACAGCAGCAGCAGCAGCAGCAGCAAGAACAACAGCAGCAGCAACAGCAGCACGTATTCTTCTACCTTAAGTATTTTGGATCGACTTTTTTCACCTACCATATCAAAAGAATGATCCAAATTAAATCCAACCAAACTTGTAGTTTTTGTTTTCTTAGATGAGAAACATAATGTGTGCTCGTGGGAGGAATATATATAATTAGACAAAAATATAGAAGTAATTTATTAAAAAGATCAAATAACTATTAATACTGGGACACGCTCTATGTATAAGGGGATGCTGAAAAAGATTTTGACCTAATCCACTTCTCAAAATTTTTTAAACTTATTTATTTTATTTAAGGCCAAGAACTTTTCAGAAACCCCCATGTGTTTCATGTATGCATGTAACTCTATATGGGTGCGTGGCCAAGTAGTTAGAACGTTTTCCTCCCAACCACGAGATCTGGCTCAAATCTCACCCTGGTCAATTTGTCAGGGAAGTAACAAATTGACCCTGTTGATATTATAGCCCTGGGGAGGCAATCCCAGTGTGTGGCACCATAGAAAAGTTTTTGAAAACCATATCATGGGTTGCCCCAAGCCTTGTGAGTGAAATTGGGTAGATGGAGCTATTCAAAATCTGTCAATGGCTGTGCTAACACAATGTCACAAGGGTTTGAGTGTATTAGCTTTATTCAAACTGGTGCACTCTCTCCTAGACACTAACTACGGTCCATTCAGTTGCAGTATAAATCACAGGTGGATTCCCTGAGTGTTGAACAAACATACCTGAACAGGCATCTACAACAGGGATTGGCTGGTTGCCCTAGTAGGCAGGTGTACTCGGAAACAAGCAACTGACCATTATTATTATGTGTATATCTGTACATGTATGTGTGTATATATATTTTTATAATACTAAATAACTGTTTTTCCACTGATCTGGTTATTAGAACCTCTTAATATCTGAAATGTATCTCCATCTGTTATTCGAGTAAGTGATATATCCTGTAGAAATGATGCCAAGTGAAGAAATTGACTCCATTAGATATGAGCTTGGCTTCATCATATAATCTTGACCTTCAACTGCTCTGCCACAGAGACTTAAAGATAACAGTTCTCTTACTGAGTATCTGTAAAAAAAAAATTTTTTTGTTCTTAAATATCTCCTACCTAATATCAAATGTGCATGAATTTTTTTCAGCACAATCAAGCATACATACCTATTCTAAAATATAGATTTGGAATGAACATTATTTAAAAATATTATGTCATGCTTTTGTAAGTTAATACTTTATTATTCCAGGAGACGTCCGGACTATTGAACTCATTCCTTCTGTTTTACAGTCAATCCATTCTACAGACTTCTTCAAATGTACAATCAATAAGGAAGGAAAGGAGTCTCTTTTCTAGAAAGAAAAGTACCTCCAGAAAAAAAAAAGAAAATACGATGCTGTCTAAACTTGGCTCATTTCCAGAAACTAGAGCCAAGGGGTGGGAGGGCGATGATACCACACAGAGAGAGAGAGACTGTTGAGAATGGTATAATCTCTGTTAATTGAAGTGTTGCTAACGAGCTGGACCAGTCATGTTTTGGGTTCTGTTTACCACGTTTTCCTCTCTTTACAGATTGCGACTCTAAAGTAGGTTGGAGAATGGATCAGCAGAAATCTAATAACAATATAAGCAATACAAAGTCCATCAATTTATCCCCAAAATGTAATCAAATGTTTATGTCAACAAAAGAAACTCTCAATATTTTGGCGAAATTTTGATATCACATAGACCCCTGCTGATGTAGAGATACAAATTCTATTCACTTTACTTTCCATTAAAAGAGATATAATTTATTAAGCATCTCGTTTATTTTATCTTTCAATTTTTTCTTTTTATTACTAACAGTAAAAGGTATTAACCAGGAGTTTTTTGTGTGTCTTTTCTTCTGTCTTTCCTTTGATAAGTCTGTGTTTTATTCCTAGACTCACATTACTATATCGTGTCTATTCTATCAAAAGTCAGTTGCTCTTTTTAGCCATGAACCTTAAAATATATTGATAATTTATTTTTAAAAAAAAAACAAATAAAAACTACTTTGGTATTCTGTGACTGCCAGGTGTACATTCATTGTCTTTTATTTACATAAAATATCTGTTTTTCCAAATAGAACATTGAATCGTGGTATAAAAAACATTGAGGTTTGATAAGATTTGCTCCAAACAATTCAGTGATTGAGGGGCTTCCTGTGACAAAAACTAAATTTTGGTTTAAAAGAAAACTAAACACATGAGCAAGATCAAATTACAATGTTTTTTGTAGAGAAAACAGAATGGATTCATTGCAGAAAACCTGCTCTCTTTTTCTTACTGGACTTTGGAAGCATAAAAGCACTTACATCCTAGCTAATACTATTATGTTCAATCCTACATCATTTTCTTAATCTCTACTAAAATCAATAAACTTATTCTTCTTAGCTAC